>RYZW01000346.1:23492-41888 GCA_004367215.1 Colletotrichum trifolii
TTTATTATCGAAAAGGTTAATACGGGGCAGGTATGCTAGCTACTATAGCTATAAGGGGTTTAGCTTTAGATTAACTAGGGGCTAGCTATAGTAGTTAGTAGGGGGGGTAGGAAAGCTAAAGTTATACTTTAGGGGGTAATATATCTACTAATAGTCGTAGTAGAGAGCGAGCTATCGGCCCCTCCCTATACTTATTTAATAAAATTATATATAATATATAATTATCCCTACTAGATAAACTAATACTGATTAGTAATTAACTTAGTTATTACTACTAAACTATAGATTAGTAATATTATTTATATTAGAAGAAACGATTATAAACCTTTTATCTAAGGTTTATATAAAATAAAAGATTATAAGTATTAATTTAGATATTTTAGAGATATTCCTTTTACTTAAACCTTTACTAAAACCCGCCAACTTATATACTAACCTTTTTATTAATATAAAGGTATTAGCTAAAAGCCTGGCAAGGGAAAGAGTAATAGTAAAAGGTAAGTCTCCGTAGGTTATAAGACTTCAACTTAGTAGGCTAATTAGTAGTAGCTATAAGAGGGCTTTTATCCTATAGTAGCCTAAAGCTACTATATCACGTAATCTATATCTATTCCTAGCTATCCTAGTTCTCTATACAAGCTATAAGGCATATTTTTATAACTATCCCCCCCTCTATAAGCCTTAGGCCCTAAAGCTTGTAAACACCATATAGCCGCTTTTCGAAAAAATAGCTTTACTAGCTATTTGCCGACTATTTGGCGATTGATAATAAAAGGATTTATCCTATACGTATATTAACACATAAGAGTCGTTTATCCTATATATGTATTAATATGTAAAGGTTATCTTACATATATATTAACATATAAAAGTTGTTTATCCTATACATATATTAACGTATAAGGCTCCTATTACTATATTAAGCGAATAGTACTTCTTATAGGTATATTAACCTATAAGGTCTCTAGTATATTAACTAGGATCTTTAGGGCTAAACCTAAGGTATCTAACCCTTTCTCGTAATAGCGAAGCTTCCTATTACTAATTAGGCATATAGGGCTTCTTATAGTTAATCAGACTACCGAGGTATCAGTATATATTCGCTAATAGGCTTTTCTAGGCTTTCTTGTTACGCTGTGTAGCCCTAGGCTCTATATAGCTCTAGTAACCCTCTAGTAAGCCCTTAGCGAAGTACTCGCGATAAGCCCTTATAGGCTACCTGCCCTCTAAGGCATTTTTACTATACTATATAGCCCTAGGCTCTATATAGCTCTAGGGATTCTTTGGCGAGTTTTTGGTAGTAAAGTATTTATAGTAAACCCTCGTAAAATAGCCTAGTCTCTAGTAAAAAATACAGAATTCGTTATAGTAATAAGTGGCTATAGTATAGCCTAACTTACCGCATACTTTATACGAGAAGTGCCTACACTTTTTAAAGTATAGCCTTTTCATTAGGGGGCCTTTAGGCTTCCTATAGTATTTAGTTACTAACCCCTCAGCAGTAGTATTCCTGATACTGCTGACTGATATGTCCTGAGGTTCCTGAAAAACTTCCTAGAAATATTTAGCTACTAGAGCTACTACCCTAAATACCTAGTTATCAAACTTCTAGTATTATAGGTACTACTATAGCTTAACCTTAAGGTAATAGAAGAACGTAAAAGTATAAGGCCTCGAAACCTCTAGCTTAGGGGTACCTAAGGCCCTATAAATAGCTAACTATTTAGCGTAAAACTTTAGTAAAGACTAGTCCTTATATTAAAGTATATAAAGTATACTATATAAATATAACTCTTATAGTATAGGATTAGTTAACAAATAGCGAATAAACGCTATAAAGTTAGCTTATATAGGGTCATGTAAAGTATAATAATAATTACGTTACTAGGTCTATAAGCTATATACTAGTTTAGTTATAACCTACTAGATCTAGTATACTATAGAAGCCCCTAGGTATAGAGTATAGCTATCTTGAATCGCTGTTAGCTAATCCTCGATTTTATATAAAGTAGTACCCTTATAAAAGAAGCTATATAGGTAACGAGGGGGCTTTAAGTAATTCCTATAATTAATGGTTTCGGGAATTGATAGTATAGGTATCGCTGTAGGTTTGCTGCTAGATAATCAAGTTAACATTATCTCTATAAAAGAGGATTATTATTCAAGGAGGCGTATAAGTACTACTATAGTTACCGTAAATTCAGGTAGTATAGTAGAGGTTATATGTTTAGCTATAGCTGTAGGTTTAGTAGAGTTTTCGGCGGGTATTATTACTTAGGATACCAAGTTTTCTACTAAATATTCAGCGACTATTTATCGTGGAGCTATTACTAAAATCCTAGCCCTACCCCTCTAGGAAATAGAAATTAAAGAATTATAAAAGTATTATAGCTAAAAGCCTAGTAAGGGAAGGAGTAATAGTAAAAGGTAAGTCTCTATAAGTTATAAGATTTTAACTTGGTAGGCTAATTAGTAGTAGTTATAAGAAAGCTTTTATCTTATAATAGCTTGAGGCTACTATATTACGTGATCTATATCTATTCCTAGCTATCCTAGCTCTCTATACAGGCTATAAGGTATATCCTTACAATTAAAACTATTATTAAAGACTTAACTATATACTTTTAAAATAGCCTAGTTAAAAGTACTCTATAAAATACTAAAGAAATAAACTTAAATTATACCTTTTAGTACTAATCAGAAAATACTTAATAAATATAATAACTTTTTTAGAATATTACTAAACCCTTATAGTATTTGAGATTTACAGGATTTTATACTTCTTATACTTAAGAAACTTATATAATATCTTAAAACTTCTATTCCCCCTGAAAAGACTTTCTTCTTTTTAAAAACTTTATATTCCCCCTATCAATATATATAAACTATATCTCAAATTAAACCTTAAGTTGAGCTTTAGTATAGTAATAACTTAGCTAACCCTAAATAATAACTACTTAATCCTAGAGAAACTTAAACTATATATTAATATAGATCTATTTAGAAACTTCTTTAAAATTAACTATAGTAGTTTTGCGGAAATAAATACTAAAGATGTTATTGTTTATATAGTATTTTATATCTACTAATATAACTTCCTAAGAATATAAAACTATAAACTTTTAAACTATTTTAAAAGAGATTTTAATAAATGACTTATAATAATATAATAACTTATTAACAAATATGTAATCTACTACTTTCAAGAATACTTCATTAACTATAGAATTAAAGTTAATATAAAAAACAAGAAGATTGATACTATATTATACTAACTCACTTAATATAAAGCCTTTAACTAGTAGATTCTTATAAAACTTAATAATACAAAAAAACATATCTTAAACCTTAAAACTAACCTCAAAGATTGCCCTAAATAAATTAATAACCTCTTTAAAATAAGTAAAAAAACTAGAAATACTTCTCTATACTACTAAACCTAAGGTTAAAGTAATAATACTTATAGCTAAAACCTAATTAATATTCAAAAACCTTATATATAATACCTAGTACCTATTACTACTTATATATAATATATAACATCTACTACTACTAGTAAGATTACTAATCCCTAAAATATATAATATAGAACTTTCTTACTAGTAAACAATAGACTAAAATAATAATAGTATATAATACCCCTAATAATTTAAATATTTCTTATATCTTTCCCCTATTCCTCTATTCAAAAACTTATCTACTAAATATACTAAAAACCTCACAAAATTATATAATACAAATATAAAATATAGTAAAAACTTCTATAACTATTATATGTAATGAGGGGGTAAAATCTAGTATGTATTATATATTACTAAACGTAGCTACACGTACTACGTAAAATTCCATTTCGAGTAGTTCAAGTAGGGTAACGTTTAAAGAAATAGTACTAATATCCGAGGTTTACCTAGTATAAACTCTACTTCTTAAGCGTATTATTCCTGATATACCTTTCTAGTTTTGAAAGCTTTATTTATAAGCTAGCTCTTTTGAATAATTTCAGTTAAACTTTCTATTTATATTTTATTAGCAATTCTTTTAATTACCCTATTACTTTTATTAAACTTCTATTACTATAGTAGGAAGAGTAGTACTACTTTTAAGTTATTTAAATATGTTTTATTTATTAGGGGGTATTTGAGGTATTTTTGTACTTCTAATACCTTTAGCTTCTTAAGATTCCTCTTCGTACTATACTTTTTAGTAATTTAACTAGTTTATTATATTAATCTAAGTAATAAAAATACTAAACTAATAATTCTAGAGAAGTTTCGTAAAACTATTAGCTATAAGGTCGCCCGAAAATATATATTTAATCTTAAAATACTTTTACTAGGTTTTTTTCTATAACTAGTAATTATAGATATCTATATACTTTAACTTTATATATAATTATACTATTTTAGTAGTTATAAAATCCATTATTTACTATTTATTATACTAGATTTAGATAGCTAAGTAAAGTTTATATATTTTACTTTTATTAAATATAGTTACTATAAGGTTTATTTAGAATATAGTAATAAAGTAACTAGTAAAAATAATTTCTTGAGTAGTTTAGGATAATATTAAAAGCTCTATTTTAGTTGTTAAAGTAGTAATAGTATTTTATTTATTAGCTTATCATATTATTAGGTTTCTAAAGAAATATGAAATATATATTCAAAAGCTTTTTTAATTATTACCATTATCCGCGAAATTAGCATTTAAAGTAATAATAAGGCTATTATAAGATTACTAGCTTTATAGCTAAACTCGAGGTAGAAGCTTTATATTTAACTAAAGTATTATATTATTTATTAAGCTTCTATATAGTAGTTATCTCAAAAGTTATAGTTAAAGTATAATAATTAGCTTATCATATAAAGAATATCTAGTCTTATCATAACTATAATATAATTAATAAAACTAATATGTTATTAGTAATACTTAATTTCTATATAAAAAGCTTATTTATATTATAAGTAAAGTTCCTTAGTTTTTAGAGGGGTTTCGAATTACTTAATATATTATATTTACTTTATAAGGTATTTAAGGAATGGTTTAATATATACTATTTACGAGAACTATAGCTATTATATTATTTAATCTTAAATAATCTTAATACTAAGAAACTACTATTAGTCTTTACTTCTTTTAAAATAGTATTTCTTCTAGGAATTAATTAATAATATAAGTATTTCAGAAGTATCTTCTAAGAGGAAAAAGAATATATAGTTATTAATATAAAAGAAGACGATAATATATTTCTTAAGCTAGTAATATAGGTTTCCTATAGTAAGTTCAAAACTAAAGTATTTAAGGTTTATTTCCAAGTAGTATTACTAGAAAAGAGGAGACTTTTGAAAGCTATATAAAACTTTACTCAAGTAGTAAATCTTATTTAGTATTTAATAATTTAGTAGTATTTCTATATAAATAATTTTATTTAATACTATATACATAAAAGTATTAATTACATTATATTAGAATAGTTTAGGATTAAAAAAATTAATAATTACTACGAAGATTTAAAATAATATACTTATTAGAATTACTATATAAGTCTTATAGTTATCTTATAACTATTAATTTCTATAAATAACTAGTTAATTCTTAATTTTTAAGAATTACCTATATTTATCAAGCTTATAAGTATAAACTTAGTAATACCTAAGAATCTCCGAACTTCTTACGAGAATTCTACTAACTTTTTTTAAGAATATAATTTAGTATTACTCTTAAGATAAATTCATTTAGCTACTACTATAACTTTAATATGTAAATAAATAAGTATTATTAAATAAAGTATTAGTAATAAAAATAGTTTCTACTATAAGATTCCTAGAATAAGAGTTTCTATTCCTTTATATTTTAAGTATTCTCTAATATCTAATTTACTTTATAACTAAAGTTTATTATTAGAAATTATAATATCTATATCTTAGAATCCTTAGAAAAATTAACCTTCTAGGACCTTTTCTAGTTAACTACTTATATAACTCTATAATAATAAATAGAAATATCGTAGAGCATTTTAAAATAACTAAAACAATATTAACTCTAGAAATAGTCTTAAATAGAGATCTCTTAACTATTCTAGTATAATACTTTATCTATCCTTTATACTTAACTTCCTCTAAAAATACCTCAACTCCTTATCCTTTTATAGTTTTATTTATATAAATAGGATTATAGAAAAATATAATAGGTAACTCTAGAAGGGTTATTAATACGAACTTTATAGATTTAAAGTTTACTTTAAAAAGTTTAGGGGTAGCTACTATATAGATACGAGACCTCGAACTACTATAGGTATTTTTTATGATATTAATTATTTCATTAGGTTCTTTATTTAGGTTTAAATAAGTAATTAAGCTAATTTTAAGTAACTCTACTATAGGTATTTACTTTTATAACTAGTAAGAGATTTTATTAGAATTAAGCTATTTAAAGTTATTTTATAGACGAATTCAATCTCTATTGAAAAGAGTATTATATTAAAAGAAATATTATAGATTATTATAATTCTATTTTAGAGTAGGTTTTATATCTAATATTAGTTAATTAAACTTTATTCTACTAAAAAGTTAACAAATGTATATTTCTCGAGGTAGGCTAGCTAGTTGTATTTTAGTTTTATATCTATAGCTAGAATAAAATATTTATAGTTATGGGTATAGAGGTAACCTAAGTCTAGTCTTGTAGTATTTGTTTTAAGTAGCTTTGTAAAGCTTCTAGTATAGTATTTACTAGTTTAAAAAATATATCAGTATTTAGTTATAAAGAAATATTATAGCTTATAAGGTTTTAAGTTAAAGATTATAAAGTAGTTTACTTCTTTACTTTATAGCTTTCATATAAACTTTAATAACTACTCTAATATACTTAGCATTTCTACTTTAGCTTTAAGTATATAGAGCGGATAGTTTAGGGTATATACTTTAAGAAATAAGATCTGATTTTTATTTCTTATACTTAGGAATTTTATTATTATACTTGAAAACTTCAATATTAATACTATACTAGTATTTAAGGAGTATAATAAAAACTTTAAATATTCCTATTATTATAGCTCTAATATAATAGATACTAGTTTACTTAAAAAGTATATAAAATATATAATATTAGTATAATTAAGTAAAAGATTAAAATAGAAATCTTAAGAGTAGTTAGTAGCTTTATCTTTAAATATTAGAGCTAAGGTATAGTTACTATAGCTTTAGTAATAGAAGTAGAAGTTAAAAGTAATATGTCCCTTAGAAGTAATATATAAAGTACTCTTATACTCTATATAGTAGATCTTTTACTTAGCTTTACTAATACTTTATATTTTATATACCTCTTAAGTAAACTAGTAGCTATTATATTTTAAGTAGTAATTAGTAATCTAAATACTTAATATAGTTAGGATAACGTAGTTTAGAGATTCTTTACTAGGATATCTTAAATACTAGTACTAGAACTGTTTATTACTTTTTAGAAATTTGTAAATAATATCTATAGTATATTACTAGTACTAGTAATATTTAGGAAAGACTTTATACCATACTAATTATACTACTAAAATAGTTACCCTTTTTTAAAATATATAATACTAAAAGATTTACTAGTTGTATTAAATATTAATAATCATAATTTTAGAATAGTCGTTTTTCTATAGTTAAAATAAATAATCTAGCTTGATATCTTACTAGTAGTTTTATTTCTATAACTACTAGAAAATGATGGAATTTAAAGCTAGAATAGTATAGAAAGTAATATTATAGAATTATAGTTTATTTTCTTTATTTATTATAGTTTAAATAAAGATTTTAGTATTTCTATAGTTTTTAATTAATATAGGTTTTATACTATATTAAATATAATTTCTTATAAGAGTTTTTTTAAAAGTTAAAAAATACTTTTTATCCTAGAAAGTATAAGTTAAAATACTTAATTTAAGGATAAAAGAGTTTTAGAAAAAGTATTATTAAGCTTTTTCTTTATAGTATACTTACTATATAGTATTATAGTTAATTTAACTAGAAGGCTAGCTATATAGTTACTATTATCCAAAGCTTTATGAATTTTTCTTAAGAAGTCTAAATTTGAGGTAAATAACTATTCGATTTTCTTTTTAATTGTAATATTTAGTATTTAATTTTCATAGGCTAACTAGGGGTATATATAGTAATAGTATATTAATAGGTAATTAAACCTATATGTTAAAGAATATAAAACCTTATTTAAACCTTAGAAATATCTCTTATTATTTTAAATATTTAAAATAGTAAAAAAGGTTTTTTCCCCGCTCAAAATAGTGGTTTAACGTCTAGCTAGCTTTTACTATTATAGTAAGAGTAGTAGGTTCGAATCCTGCGGCGGTTAAGCGTAACTAGTAGGTATATATATATTTTCTAATTATATAAACTATATAGTAACTACTACTAGCTATTAATACTTACTAATAACTATTAAATCTAATTATATAAACTATATAGTAACTACTACTAGCTATTAGTACTTACTAATAGCTATTAATAGCTAGTAACTATTAATAGCTAGTAATAGCTACTACTAGCTAGCTAGTATTAGTATTATATAACTATAATCCTTAAAGAATAACCATAATAAATAGGCCTATACTTTCCCTATTTATTATTTATTATATTAACTAACTATATTTACTATTTGAGGTTTTCTCTGTTTAAATAGTTCCTCAGAACTAGTAGTATTTATAGGGTAAATAAGGCAAGAGCTGATAACTAGGTATAACTGCCTTTAAAGGGTCCCGGAGAGGCATATGACTTTAAACAGATCAGAGACCTTCAATATAACCCTAAGTAATAAAGGTTTTTATTGAGATATTCAAAATACTATAATTTATCTCACTATCCTAGAGAAACTTAGAAAAATACTATATAGTTTCTATAATAGCTAAGGTAATTTTATCTATGAGTATTAAATCTAAATAATCATAGATTATAAATATATAAATCTGTATAGAAGACTTAATTAATAAGTAAACTAGCGAAATTATAAGATTATAAATTTATAGTATTCTAGTAATAGATAAAATATAGTTGATTACTTGAGCTTTACATATAATATCTTATTATTTCTAGAACTTTATCTTAGTTCTTACTTTTATAATAAAATACTTAAATCTAGAAACCTAGAATATTTTATAATATTTTAAATTAATATTTTAGAAATATAAGTTATCTATAATACTAAGATAGTTATAGAAATTCATAACTTATACTACTATATCTTTTCTATATAACAGTATTAGTATTATAATATTTTATATATATACTTAAAAATCTAACTTATTAGATAGATTTAGTTTAACTCCTTATATTAGTAGTTTTAGACGTTTAAAGTATGGAAATTATAGAGAGCTATATAAATTTTTGAACTTTTCTTTATAAAATTTATAATATCCTTTATATAAACCTCTTTAATAATATCTACTAGGAATTATTAATCCTCTTTAAAGTTAACTCTTCTTAGAATAAAGTTTTTAAAAATACCTAATTTAAGTATTTTAAATTTTTATTAGTACTATTTAGCTTTTAAGAAGTTACCTAAGAATAGTTTTTAAAGAAACTTTGAAATGAAACTTTGATAAATGATCATTTTAGAATAAAAATAATTTTATAAATTATAAACTTTAGCTTCCGCCTAAAAAGCATTATGCTAGGTAAACTACTATTTAGCTTTTTTGAGAACTAAAAAAGGTATTTTTAACAGGTATTTTGGTAGTTAAGATATATAAATTCAGTATAATATATATTTTTAGCTTAGTAGCTTTTTAGTATTATGAGATCTTCTATTATTATATATACTTAGGGGGTAAAGTCTAGTATATATTATATATAACTAAATATAGCTATATATATTTTATAAAGCTTTATTTTAAGTAGTTTAAATAAGGCGAGGCCTATAGAGATAATACTAACATCCGAGGTTTACCTAGTAAAAACTTTACCTTTCAAGCGTATTATTCCTAATAATAATATTCTTAAAACTAAAGTCTATATCTTCTATAACTATTACTTTAAACTTAGTATCCTATACTATATATAAGTAAATATCTTCTCTATTATACTAAGAAATTAAACTTTTAATTTTTATTTCAAATATTCTATATATTCTAATCAAAACTTATAATTTAATTAAAAAGCTGTATATATTTAGTAGAACTTTAAAAATAATAAAATCTACTACATTTACCTCTCTAACTAGCAAAATACTACTCTTAAGAGTATAATAACTAAGAACCCTAACTAGAATAAAAAGAAATACTTAAAATACTTATTATAAAACTTACAAACTTCTAGAAAATATTTATAGCTTACTAGTATACTGATAAAGCCCTCTATAACTAACTTATAAGTTTATACTATAATGTACTAGAATACTATTTAGTACTCTTTAACCCTATATTAATTTCTTAGAATCTCTATAACTAGTTATACCTAACTATAAATAATACTATAATATTCTGAAGATAATAATACTTTTATAGTAGTAGAGATAATAATAATAAACCGAAAGAATAGTTTTAGACTAACTATATATATAATATACCTTATAATAAAACTCGATATTATAGCTATACCTATAGCTACTCCTAGCTACCTTAAAATAAATACTACTTTCCCCTAACGTCTATATATACCTATACTAATAGGAAATACTATATATATAATAAAATAGGTTATTACTCTATACAATATACTTTTAAGGAGTAGTATACTTTATATAATAAGTATAAGTTATCTAATAATCCAAAGAAATACCTTATAGTAATATTTCAAATATACTTTACTAAATACAAAAATATCAATAGTTTTAATAATAACTTCTAAATACCTCTAAGAAATAATTAATATAAAGAACTTATTACCTACTACTAGATATAATACAACCTCAAAAACAATACCCCTACTACTACCCCTAAAATATTCTTTATATTATTTTTTAATAAGTAGCCTACTATCCTAGATAGATATAAAACTACTAGAATCCTCTAAGATTAAATAGTACTATATACTTTTACTAAATTAAATACTTTTAATAATAATATTACTTGAAATGTAGATATAACCCCTATATATACCTTTATACTCGAAAACTATTATTTGACTACTATTTTTCAAGAAATCTTACTTAATTTAAATATTACTAGTTTCTTAACTACTAGATACTTCTAGTTTATAGCTCTGAAATAGATAATTAATCTTTTTATAACCCTTATACTTCTATAAAATAAACTAGTTATATTTTATTTTAATACTATTCCCCTAACTATAATACTTAAAGTAATTAATATTTATATACTACTTGATATTATTATATTTATATAATACTATATAATACCCCTTCTTTACTCTATTTTATAGACATAAATTGTTTTAACATAATATTCAATAATACATATAACTAGCTTGACTAAAATAAAAAGTTTATACCTATTATTTAAAGATAGAAATATCTATAGATACTCCTTAATCAAGAGAAAATACTTACTTCTATATATTTTATAGAGTTAGAAATAGAGAGATTCTACTATTAATTTAGATACTTAGCTATAATATACTTCTATAATATCCTTACTAAAATAAGATATCTAGTTAAATACTATACCTTTAAAACTCTTAAATAACACTACTACTAGTACCAAATATATAATATTACCCCTTTCTACTTTTATTTTACTATTAAGAATAATATTAAATTTAACTTTAAGGTTATTATTAATATTATCTACCTCAATAGTTATCCTATACTTTATATTATTCATATTACTACAATATTTAATACTACTTACTTTTTACTAAATATCTTAAGCAAAATAATATAAGAAACTCTTAAAATATACTAAATTTACTTTTACTAAAGCTTTGTAGATTTTATTACTACTGATATAGAAATAATATTTTAATCTAAAGAATTTAGATTAGAAATAAGAACTATAAGATTAATAATCTAAATAATACCATTTAAAATATATAATAATATTAGTAAAATCAAATATTACTATACCCTTTTCTATTAAATTTATAAGATTTATTGTAATAAAATCCCTATAATAACTCGAGAAATATCCTTTTAAGTAATATATAAAGTAATTAATCATACTACTAATCTAAATAGCCTTATACGTATACTACTTATTTTCAGTATATACCTATACTTTATAGAGGATTTTACTCTTTCCCTATGTATTATTACCTGAGTTTATACTATATAGAAAGTAATAGAAGAAGTTTACTATGGTTATACTAAATATACTATTAATACTACTTTAGTAATATATAATAGCCCTAATATCTCACATATAATAGTTTTCTTACTCTAGTTCCTTATATATATATAATAAGAAAAATAAAATTAACAAAGCCTATTTCACCTTATTACTATCTATAATAAAATATATATTCTTGAACTCTTCTAAAACCTTTAAAAGTTTCGAATAATAACTATAAAACTATATTTTAAAGATAACTAACTATTCTTACTAAGATAATTACTAGTAATAGTAATATTACTAGGTATATAACTAATAAAATATCATCCTAATTACTTCACTAATACTACTACTAGAGGTCTAATACTACATAAAGATATATACTTATATACTAATACCCCGATTTTATTTATAACTATCCCCGTAAAACCCTATAATACTTATTATATACTACAAAAAACTATTATTATATATAATAGCAACTCTACTACTATCAACAATAATAATCCCCTACTTCCCCAAGTAATTAATAATATCCTTAATATACTACTAAGAAAAATTCTATCTCTAAGGATAGTAATAGCTATCATTCTAGTTTAAATATTTAACTATAAACTTTATTTTATAGTATACTTTATAGCTAAAAAATAGTTAGATATAGTTCTCTCCTTTACTCTATATGAAAACATATTATTATAATACTAAGTCTACTATTCACAGAATTAATTGAAAAAGAAATTAAATCTATCATTACTAATAGTACTATTAAGATTATTTAATTTAACTTTATCTTCTATAAACATTATAAATACTTTAAGTTACATATTATTAATAAGATTGAAAATAAGGATATAAATAAAGTATATAAGAAGTTATACCTTATAATTTAGGGTTTTAGTAACAATAACAAATTTGAAATATTAATATAATTACTCATATTTTAACAGAGCAGTTAATAGTTAATTTTAGCTATAGCTCTAATTCTCCTCTAAAATAAAAGTATAATGATATAAGTTCGAAATATTACTTAAACCTATACCTAAGCTAAAATAAAGCTTACAAGGTATATTATAGCTAACTTACCTTTTTATTTTAAAAAGTAGTACTCTCTAGGGTTCATAATGATTATTATTGAACTATTATATAATTTCTCTAAAACTAGTACCTACTAGTAAGTAACTTCCTCTAAATACTACAAAAAACAATTATAAATAGAAATATTGATATATACCCTATACTTCCTTATCTTATACCTCACTAATAAGGGGTTTAACCTTATAAATATATAAACTAATAATACGTTTAACTTCTCTAATGCTACTTTATTATACTATAAAGATAAAGAGCTCTAAAAAGTTTTATTTAAAATAAAACCTAAAACTACCATTATAAAAACAACTTCTTTATATTTAATAGAAGTTTTTAAAGTTTAATAGTAATACTTTCTACCTATATTAAAGATACTAAAAGTAAAAGATAGTATTCTTTAATATATATACTATATCTAAAGTACTTAAGAAAGTATATATTTAATAGTATATATATAGAGTATACTTTACTTTAATATACTAACCTAGAGTATTATTTAATCTTTTATATATTATATAAAAATAATAACCTTCTACTAATAATATTATTACTCTTAATAAATATTTCAAGTAGTAAATCAAATATCTTAACTATAAATTTAACTTCGTTTTACTTAACTTCTCTGAAATATATTTCTATATTTTTATCAATAGCTCTTTTACTAATAATACTAACCTTTTATTTTAACTAGGATTTACAATAATCCTAAATCAAGAAATAGTAACTAATAATAACTAACTTAACTTCTATAGTAATTTTATATATTATTCTTCTACTAAAAATAAAGGAATTACTAGGAATATATTTACTTTAGAGATTTATATTATCATAACTAGTATAAACTTTATTTATACTATAACTATATTACTTAAGAAAATTCTTAAATACTAAAATATTCCCTAGATTCTAAATATTATATATACTAACTTATACTTATTCTACGAATACCTTATAAAGCTTAGTACTACTAAATGAAATATCTAATAATTAATATTATATTTTTAAAATAGTTATATAAATACCATAAACTCTACAAAATATAGTATATTAACAGAGAAAGTAATATTACTAGTACTTTCATAAAAAACACCCTAAACTATACCTTTAAGAATTTATTAATTTAAACTATATAACTATACAAATAAAAAGATAAGTTATTTAAGTAGAGTAGATAAAAAAGTATTTAGATATTATTAAGTAAAAGATAAAAGGATTACTTTGAATACTATTTTATACTTATTTTTAATACTATGTTAATAGCATTTTTGATATACATTTATAGCATTTTAGTACTAGCTTTTACATATATATAAAAAAGCATAAAGTACATAGTAAAAAGAAACAATTACTAGTATTAGTAATACTATACTATATAGTATATACTACTATATATAATATATATACCTCTATATGTATATAGTATATATAGCTATATATCTCTATATAAATAAAGTATACGTAGCTATATACCTCTATACTTTACTAGTAATACTTATTACTAGTTATAGCTTTATATTATAGTAGTTAATAAGTAATTACTATACTATAGATCTAGAACTTTATATACTTATATATATAGCTACATAGTATAGCAATAATAATAACGAATACTAGAACCCTTTTATACCTATATAACGAGATCATATATAGTATACGATTATCCCTTACGGATAAACTAATACTACCTTTTATTTACCTAGTATTATTTCATTACTAAGATATCTTTAACTTCCTATTTTACTTTACTATTTACTATTATTATTAATTATGAATAATAATTCAAAGTAAATAATTTCTTATTTTAATAAGGAATTATTAGCTATTTTTAAAAAGAAATTAATATAGAATTTCAAATAGATTATCTTAGATATATTTAATTTAATAATAGATAGTATAATAACTTTTTTAATACTTATACTTATAGTGTACTAGTCTAGTTTCTTATTTAGGTATAGTAACTTATAGTTCGAGATATTTAGTTATATTTTATTACTTACCTAGTATTTACTTATAGGGTATTAGTATTTATTAGCTAAGGTTTTATTCTATTATTAAGTTGTTATAACTTTAGTTTAGATGAATTCTATAATATCGTTTGTTTTATTAACCTGTAGTTAAGTAGTAGCCTTTCTTTAGATATTTCTTTTATGTTTGTAATAGTAAATATAAGGTTAATATAGTAACTATATTTTACAAAGAATAGTATAGTTTTAACATTAGAGCTAAATCTATCTTATTTATCTATTTGGGTTTACTAAAACCCTAGTAATAATTTAGTAATATATTAATAAAATACTATATAAACCTTCTAGATAATTTTATTATAATATATATTAGTAATATTTTAATCTATATTACTAGGTTAAAGAAAGATTATAAAGTTTAGGTATAGAGGGTTTTCTACTATTTTACTAATACTAAGTTATTTCTAGATCTAAAGAACTATAAGGTTTTAGTAATATTAGTAAAGTATATAGGGTTTATTCTAATAATAAGAAAAAGTATTTTTTATAATCTTTTTAAACTAGTTATAATTAGAAATTTGTTCTTTTTCTGGTTTATAAAAAAACTTAGAACTTCCTAGGTTTTTATAATTATTATAAAGATTTTATTTTTTTAGTTATAGTAAGATAATAGACCCGCTTAACGTAGTAGTTTAATGTCTAGCTAGCTCTTATTTTTATAGTAAGAGTAGTAGGTTCGAATCCTGTAGCAGGTAAGCGTAACTAGTAAGTATATATATATTTTCCGATTATATAAACTATATATAGTTACTACTACTAGCTATTAATACTTAATAATAGCTATTGATATTAATAGCTAGTAACTATTAATAGTAGTAGCTAGCGATAGGTATTACTAGCTAGCTAGTATTAGTATTATGTAACTATAATCCTTAAAGAATAAATATAGTAGATAGGCCTAGGCTTTTCCTATTTATTACCTATTATATTAACTAACCGTGTTTGCTACTTAAGGTTTTCTCTATTTAAACGGTTCCTCAGAACTAGTAGTATATATAGGGTTTAATATACCAGCTATAGCTTCCTTTAAAGGGTTCCCGAGAAGTATATAATTTTAAATAGATTAGAGACCTTTAATATAATTATATAGTAAGATAATAGAGTTATTAACCTAGTTAACTTAGAAAGCTTACTTTTTCTAATAAAAAGTAGAGTAAGAAATTATCTTTACTAAACTTAAATATTTCTTTACTAAAAAACTAGTATTTTATATATTTAACCCTAAAGTTATTATTTTATAGAGATTAATTATTCTAGGTTTATATTAAAAGGAGTTTTAATTTAAAGAAATAGCATAAGAATAGTTTACCTAATAGTTTTCTATTTTTGATAATTACTTTCTATAGAATATAATTATTTCATTTATAATAAAGAATTACTAGTAATATTAGTATACTTATAAGTTTAGAAACTTAAGTTTATAATTATTAGATAGTCTAGGGCGTTTTTAGATTATAAAAGTTTAGAGTATTTTATAAAGAAATAATAGTTTACTAAAAAGTAAACCTAGTAAGTAGAAATGTTACCCTAGTTTAATTTCTATGTTAAATAGTATTTAGAAATTTAAGTAATAATTCTAGATCTTTTGTTTAACTATAAATAAGTTATATTTATAAGATAGTAAAATGAGATATTATAGAGGTAAGTTATCTAAATTATCCCTAATAATATATAATTTAGTAATTTTTAAATGGAAAAGATTGAATTAGAAGAACTACCAGTTTTTAATATGAAATCTAATTTTAAAGAATTCTAGATTTATATAGTGAAAAAATATAATATTCTAAAAAACTAAAATGACTATTTAGTAGGGGAAATATAGTTTTTCTTTTAATTTATATTTAAAGGCTTAGATTTCTTAATATTAATTAAATAGGTTTTAATATTTTATATTTTAAGGAAAGATATAAGTACTTAGAAATAATAATTGAAAGAGTTCTTTTAATAAATTAAAGATGAAATTAGTTTAGTAATTATATAATCTTATTATTACTAGTTATTTAGAGAGAAATAATATATTTAAAACTATAAATAAGACGGTCTTCTAATTAGGTAAGTTATAGATAGTAAAGAAATTTATATAGAACTATAATATATATAGTAATATAAATATCTAGAAATAAGCAAAAAAAGCTTCTTAAGGTTTCTCTTAGTACTTAACTGGTTATATTCTTATTTATTAATAAACTTTATTACTAATTTCTTATTGACTAAAAAGAAAAGTAAATAGTATCTCTGGGTTATTATTAATAGGTTAAATAAGTTAGTAATACTTGAGGAAATAGATATTATAGAAGCTAAAATATATATTTAGTAATTCCTTAGCTACTATTATAGGTTTTATAGAATATTATAGTTTAATATTAGTAATTATGGTTTAAACTAGGGGAATACGTTTTAAAAAGAGTTTTAGTATTTAATAATAGTAATATAATTACTTAGTACTAGTTATTATTTTTAAATTAATACAAGGATAAAGTATTAGAACTAGGAGATTCAAACTATACTATAAGTATATATATGTTAGTTCTAGGATAACTAGTAGGATTTATTATTTATTGTAAAGTTTATTTTATATAATAAGTATAATTCTAGTATTAGAGTTATTGTATTTTGAAATTATAGAATATAATTATTATATTAACCTTATATTTATTATTAAATATATAGGAGAAGTAATATCTAAAAGAAAAGCTACTACCTAATTACTAATTAATAAGATAGAGAAGATTATAAGATTTATTTAAACTAAGATTATAGTAATTTAATAATAAAATAAAGTTTTATTTAATAAGTAGTAATAGTCTGTAGATAAGTATTAAGTAGATAATAAAATATAACTAAATATCTTGAACTATAAATTACTATAGCTAGATAAGACGCTAGACTAGTTATATTATAAATATAAAGTTATTTGGTTATTTTTGCTCTGTACCTAGAATAGTATCTAAGCTTTTTACCCAATATATAAGTTTAACTATAAGCTTTACCTAATAATAGTATTCATACTAATACTAGCTTATAACTAGTTAAAATAGTAATGGAATTACTTATTATTATAGA
>RYZW01000347.1:4097-16288 GCA_004367215.1 Colletotrichum trifolii
ATTATAAGGGTTTTAAAAGCTTTCTAGTTATACTAGAAATATTTATATCTATATAAGTATTATTTATAAGTTAGTTATATTTAATATATTGAGATTATTTACTAATAAAAGTAAGCTGAGTCCTATTATATTTATATAGAGATTATAAGTTAGTTTATATTAGTAGCAGAGAATTTTCGTATTAGTAGTATAAAATCTTATCTCGGGGATAGGTAAAGCTTATTAGGGATATTAAAGTTATAGATATTAAAATTATAATAAACATTTAAATAGAATACTTATAGTTAGTAGTAATTAAATATCTCGATATATTTGAATTATATATAACTATAAGAGTATAAAGGTATAAAGGCGTAAGGTTATCGTGGAAAGAGTTATTAGTTATTTATTATTAAAAAGGTTAATATAAGATAGGTATACTAGCTATAACTACGAGAAGTCAAGCCCCGGATTAACTAGGGGCTAGCTATAGTAATTAACGGGGGGTAAAAAAGCTAAAGTCGTATTTTAGGGGGTAATATATCTACTAATAGTTATAGTAGAGAGCGAGCTATCAGCCCCTCCCTAGATTTTAATATATAGATATTAAATAAATATAGTTTTAGTAAAAATACTTAAAAAGTAGATTTAAAGTGGTTTATATACTTATAGATATAATATTAGTAAATAGATTTATAAAGAATCTAACTTAAGTAAAGTTTGAATAATTTAGAATATTTCTTAATTTTACGGATTTATAAGTAATATTCTTAACGCTAGCTAAAATAATAAAAGAAGCTACTTGAAGTGATTTCCTTTTTATTTAAATATATATATAAGTAATTTAGACTTATTTTTATTTTTAATAAAAGATTTTTGTAGTAGTAATATAAAAGGTAAGAAAGTAATAGAATTCCTCTAATTATTGTTAGGGAATAAAGCTTTCTAGGTAAGCTTTTATTTGGCTAAATATTATTTATTTAAACTTAGAACTTTAAATAAGTAAATACAATATCATAAGAGGTATATAGAAATTATTTTATATAGGCATTGAAAACTAGTTATAATTCCTGAAAGGAATAGAAATAGAAATTTAAGTTTATCTGAAAAATAAAAGATAACTAAAACTGGTGACTAGAATACTATAACTAAAACTATAAGTTTTAAACTTTTTTATAATAGGTTAAAATATAGGATTTTAATTAATTAGAGAACTAGTTATAGTTATTGAAAATCTAGGAATATAATTACTTAAAACTAGTTAGATAAGTAAAATAAGCTAAAGAGCTTAACTAATGAGAGGTTAAAGTACTTAGACTAGAGAAAATTATTTAATTATAAGGGTTCTAGTAATAGAATTTAAAACACTTCTATTTTTAATAAATGTAACTTTAAATTCTTTCTATTGTTTTAATTATAGTTTGAAATAAATAAGCTTTTTCGTATTACTGATTTTCTTAATTCTTAACTAAGAAAAATTAAACTTAAATGAAAATTCTTAGGCTAAAATACTTACTTTATTAGTATCTAGAATCTAAAAGACTTCTAAGTATTCTTTAAATACTTTATATATCTAGTTCAAGACTAGTAGATATATAGCTTTTTAGTTAGTTTTATACTAGTAATAGTAATTAGAAATTCAATCTTTACTACTAATACAAATAGTATAAAAATAAAATCCCCGAGAAAAAGTAAAACTTGAATAATATACTATATATATGATAGTTTAGACTAGTTATACATTTCTAATAGTTTTTATTTATAGTAAATAATCTTTATATTTTGTAGTAATCTTACTTTTCTTAGAAAAAGTAGATTTATTTAGGGTTTTCTTTAGAATAGTAAACTTATTACTAGGTTTTACTAGCTAATATTAGGTAATTTCGAGTTAATATTTAAGATTATTAATTTCTAATAAGATTTCCTAATTTCTAATTTAGGAAGATTTCCTTATTATACTAGCTATAGTTTTTGAATTCTTTTTTAGGAAACTTAACTATTCTTTTAGTATTTTCCTTATTATCTTCTTCTTTATCTATAATAACTTTAAGTTCCTTATCCTTATTACTAATAACTTTAGGTATTAGATTTTTTACTTTATAATTACTAGTTAAATTATCTTTATTATTATTAGACGGGTGTTTTAGGATAGAGACTTTCCTTAGATAACTATAAAGACATTTCAAACTAGTAGTAGTAGTAAATATTTTTATTAAAGTAGTTCCCTTATTTGTAATTTTACCAGGTTTAGGTATTTTAGTAAGTTAAGAGGCTAGAGATAGTAATAAATATTCCTTTAGGTTAGGGAATTCTGCGAAATACAACTAAATAAATAATTTAAGTTAAAATGATTAACTTTTATAATAATACTAGAACTTTAAACTACTAATAGAACTATTTTCCTTGATAAAATAAAGCTAAACTTGAATCTTTAATATAGAATACTTTCGGATAAATCTATTAAAAGTAAAAAATGTATTAATAGAGAAGGAGGATAAAAGGAAAAAATAAGAGTTAAATTACTTAAAAGAAAAGAAGTTAGATAAAAACTACTAAATAAAATAAGTTTCTTAAAAAGAATATAGAAAAGTATTTCAAGTCTGAGATTTATTATCTTTATTAAGCGAGTAAGGATGAAAAATAGTAGAAATAAGTATAAATATTAATATTTAGTTATTTTTAAGTTTAGGCTAAGAAGTAATTATTCTTGCTTAGAAGTATAATAGGCAAAGATTAGTATTAGATTATTAATTACAATAGATATAAAATACTCTAGAAGGTTAATAGTAATATTATATTTATTAATATTAGTATTAATAACTTATTTCTTAACTTTAGTAAGAGGATTTTCGGGTTTAATAATATCTTTCTTAATAAACTTAAAAGGTTTATTTTATAGTTAGAATATTAGTAATATTTAACATATATCATTATGTTTAAAGCTAATATATAGAATCTATATTAACTATACATACTACTTATAAAATAGGAAAGTAAGTATTAAAAATATTAATATAGAAGAGAAGAAAGAAAGTTAATAAGTAAAAAATTGATAAACGATTTATTTATAGTATATAAAAAAATCAGATTACTAGTAACTCTAGAAAGAACTAACTAATTACCTCTACTAATACTCGATAAATATAGTTAAGTATATGATAGATTATAATAAATCTATTAATTCCTTTTATTTAAATACTTAAAAACTTATTTTAGGAAACTATTTACCCTTTTTCATTTATTTAGTATATTACTTTGATTATATCAAAATATCTCTAGCAGCTCTCCTACTAGGGGGGTATATAAGAATACGTATAGTACTAAAACTATTATACGACTCTACTAGTTACTATATAACTCGGGTAGTTTATATAAAGTATAATTATTCTATTTATACGCGTTTAACCGCTTCATTCTAGTTAAAAGAAAATATATCTTTTAACAACCTACTTTCAAACTATATACTATATTATTTATTTATCATATTATTGTAATAAGAAATATAAGATATAAGTATTTATAAATAGAAGATATTTCTTAGAAGAAAAATTAGTTTATAGTTAGCTTTTGTTTAATATTTTTTAAGGGGATTATAAATAATTTTACTTATTTTCTACTATTTTACTAATAGTTTAGTAAGTATATAGAGTAGTTTATTTTTCTGTTTACAAGTTGTTTCTTTTTACTTAAGTATCTAGTAATAGATAATAGTTTAGTTCTACGTTACCTAGGTAGTACTATATAATTGAAATAAAACCTAGGATATTAAATGTTTATAATAAATTGTAAAAGAATAGCGAAAAGATAACTCATACTATAATACTTTTACTTTTTTTATAGAGAATATACTTTAGTATATAATTACAAATAATATAGAATAGTTTTTTAGTATTAAGGTAAAATGAAAAGAAATAGTTAAAGTAAGGTATATAATTACTAGGCTAAAGCTAAAGGAAGCTTTGATTAGTAATATTACTATTATTATAAATAAAGGAATAAAGTATAGTAGTAATAGAAGTAATTTGTAATATTATTGTAGAATATATAGTATAAAGATAATAGGGAAGAGAGGGATAAAGAATAAAAAAGTATATAGAGAAGAGAAGTAATAGTAAGTTAAATAGTAAATATAAAGGGGTATGTAGAAATAAAGTACTATAAAAATGAAAATTAGGAAAATAATAAAGTATATATAGAAGAGAATAGATAATGTTTATTAAGTATATAGCGAAATCTTAAAGGGAATCATAGTAGATTTCGAAAACCTATTCTTAATAAATAAACACTATAAAATTAAAAGTATTAATATACTTACTTGACATAGTAGTTTAATATCTAGCTAGCTCTTACTATTATAGTAAGAGTAGTAGGTTCGAATCCTATAGCGGGTAAGCGTGACTAGTAGTTATATACCTTCCGATTATATAAACTATATAGTAACTACTACTAGCTATTAGTACTTACTACTACTAGCTATTAGTAACTAGTAACTATTAATAGCTAGCTAGTAGTAAGTATTACTAGCTAGCTAGTATTAGTATTACGTAACTATAATCCTTAAAGAGTAACTATAATAAATAGGCCTATATTTTCCCTATTTATTACTTATTATATTAACTAACTATATCTTACTACTTGAAGTTTTCTCTATATAGTAATTCCTCAGAACTAGTAGTATCTAGTAGGTAAATAAGGTAAGAGCTAATAACTGGGTATAACTACTTCTAAAGGGTCCCGGAGAGGTATATGACTTTAATTAGATTAGAGACCTTTAATAAAACTACTAAAAGTATTAATATATTACTAGGATAATAATAAATATATTTACGAATAATAGAAAGAGTAAATAAAAACCTAGTAATATTATTAGTAAAACTAAGTTCTATTATGAAGACTATAAAAGGTTAATAAAATAAATAATAGTATTATAATAAAATAATTACTAGTATTAGAGAAAATATTATATATAATAAATAGTTAGTAATATAATATAAATTTTATAATAAATATTAAGAGTATATAATTATAGATTATATATAATAAATAGTTAGTAATATAGTATAAACTTTATAATAGATATTAGGAGTATATAACTATAACTTTAGGGATTAAGATTTTTAGGAAAGAGGATAGTTATAAGAATATAATAAATAAACTATATAATATACTTAGTAATTAGCTAGCTAAGTATTAGAAGAGTTTTTAGTAGAAAAATTATAATTTAGATCTTTTAAGTAATAGTATATATAGTAATATAGATCTTATCTATATATCTAAACTTTTCCTAATCAAGGCTATTAACTATACTTTTATATTAATAATTACTAGTTAGTAATAATAGCTAGCTATTAATAACTATTAATAGGAACTATTAGTTAGTAGTAGTTATTATACTATTTAGCTTATATAATTAAAAAGTACATAAGTACTAGTCGCGGTTGCTTATTATAGGATTCGAATCTATTACTTTTAACGTAAAATAGTAGAAGCTAGGTAGACGTTAAACTACTATATTAAGCGGGATATATATATGTATATATATATAAGTAATACTACTAATTAAACGAATATTAAAAAGTATATAATAATAAGTTGCTTATTAATTATTTAGCTATACTTAAGTATGGAATATATAGTTATAGTTAATGATAGTATTAATACTCTAAGATTAAGATTCTTTAACATATTTTGAAAGTGCAATAAAATATAGTATTAATAAAGACCATGTTTCTTATAATAAATTATTCTTTTACTTTAATCCTTCTTTAAAAAAAATAGAGTTTCTTTACAAGTCGATATAATTATATATAAATAGATAGATATATATTAAATATAGTCGTTATTACGTAAAACTCTAGTAACTAAAACTATCTTTCTAAATTGAATTTAAATGAAATAAGTGATATATAGACATAGAAACAAAAGTTATCTAGCTATTATATAACCTATTATTTTAATCTAGTAATGTTAGTAACCAAATATTAATATAATAGTATTCGCATATTAGTAAACTATTATAATACTAGTTAATAAAAGCTTTAAATTATTATAATACTAGTTAATAAAAGCTTTAAATTATTATAATACTAGTTAATAAAAGCTTTAAATCATTATAATAGCATTATTATTCTAAGCGTGTTAAAAGCTATTTAAAACCTTACTTATTACTTATATTTATATAAATACTCTATATATTTCAGCTATATTTAATATATCAAAACTGTCTACTAATGAAAGTTAACTGGATCTATTATACTTATATAATACTTATATGTTAGTATATTTACCGGTAGAATAAATTAGTATTATAGTAACTATTGACATAGGATACCTATACTAAGTAGTAATTAGATATTTTAAGATCTTCGATTTATATATAACATAGAGCTATAGAGGTATAAAGATATAAAAGGATAAATATTAAGATAACTATAAAAGAAGCTATAAGCTCTCTATTATTAGAGGAATTGATATAAAATATATATACTAGCTACAATAACTTTAATAAGGTTAGTTTTAGATAAAACATGAACTAGTTATTATATCTAGTGGGATAAGAAGACAAAAGTTATACTTTAGAAGGTAATATTTCTACTAATAGATATAAAAAAGTAAGTTACTAGTTTTTCTCTTTATAGAAAATTGTAATATTAATTAATGATTATTAAAACCTATAGTTTATAACATAATAATTCTGTTCTAATATTTTCTTACACTTTTTCAAATCTTGACATTAAAGGTTGAAGTAAGAATAAAATAGATAGAAATTATTCACTTCTTATGTAAAAAACTAGAAGTCTTAGAAATTATCAATTTAATAGTAAGTTCTAAGTATTTAACTCTAGAGTTACTTAGTATAATCTTATAATCTAATTAAAAGTTTATAAGACTTAATAAACATTAAAGCTTATGTAGAAATGAACTAATTTAGAAGATTTTATCGTAAGTTTATTCCAAATAATATTTTTAAAGAAAATCAATATTATTTTTCAAATATTATAAAGTTTGATATTTATGTAGTAGTTAGTTTTAAATACATAATTATTAATTATTACTTTTAATATACTAATACTTCAAGATTTAGAAATTATATTAGATATAATTCAGAAATAAAATATCTTATAAAAATATACTAATATAGTTTTAATATAAGATATATTTTCTTTTATATAATATATAAGCTTATATAGCTAAAAAGAAACTGAGACCCAATTTTACATGTTTTATAGTACTACTTTGTTCAATACATGATAACAGGCTCTACTTAAGATTACTAACCTCATCTTGTACTACTATACTTCTAATAGCTAGCTCATTGTAACCTGTCGCTATATCCCTTCTCATGGAAACATCTAGTCACGCATCAGCATGCTCCCGCGCTGCGACCAATTGGCGCTAATTTTCCAGACAAACCATCACTTACATGCACCGCACACAGTAGCGACCGTATCCTGCCGCCGGAGGCCCTGCATTTGTGAGGCAGAGCTGGGACACAGCTGCCAACGTCGTACTCCTCGTTCCCGTTGTCTATTCACCTGTTCGTCGAGTGGCAACGATGTCGGTCGGCTCAATGACCAGTCACCACGCTGCCGACGAGGAAGCTCGAGCTGAGGTCGATGTCCTTAACTCCAGACTAGAGAGGACTGCTCAGCTGACGAAGAAGATACAATCGTGCATGGGAAGGCTCGAGACTACAGGGAAAAGTGTCCGTGAGGTCGCCGGCCCGCTGAGCGGAGAGACAAAGAAACTCCAGATCCTCGGGAACAGTATGTCAAAGTCACGCATGCTGCCGTATCAAGATCGCAACTGACATATGAATCGCCTGAGCAGACATCGATGCCGTCCTTGCTGCCATTGAGCGTCTTCGTCAGCCTGTCGACAGCAAAAATGACGAAGAGCAAATCATACGTGCCGGCCCTGACAAATGTGGTCTATCCAACTACCTTTCTTCTATAAAGCGTCTGAGCAGGTCTTTCATTGAAATGCAAAACTCCAATCTCCGTGCCAACCAACAAACCATGGCGGAGCTTGTTCGTATGATCAAGTCGGGCAACTCGCAGCTCGAAGGCCACTTTGACAAGTTGATCCGAGGTGAGACTCCTCGCTCAGTCGAGCCACTTCATTACATCACCAAAGACATGCCTTTTCCTGTACTCTCCCAGGACAAGGTAGCCCGACTCGGCTTGATCAACTCGTACATCGCCAGCAATCATCGCCAAAATGGAGGTGGGGCGTCTCCCCAGGACTCGTCGACTGCCAAGATATACTCAGAGATTCGCGGCCCTTATCTGTCCTCCACCCTCGTGAATCTAGCCGCTGCCAGTGTTAACACCACCAAGAAGAAAAATGCCGACGCTATCTACCGCGCTGGAACCAACGGTATTGGTACGTATGCCCAGGCCATGGAAGGTTTATTCTCAGCCGAATACGACAATATTTGCAGCATTTTCACCCGCGAAGATTGGGGTCCCCTGTTCCAGGCTACGTGTCACGCCGCTACGGCTGAGCTTGCCAGGACTTTACGCGAGCTGAACCATCACATTAAAGCCCACCTACACACTGATTGCTATCTCGCGTATGAGATCACCGAGATTATCTCTGGGTTGTCAAGTAACTTGGAAACGCGGACTGGGGAGCTCAAAACAACTCTGGCAGCAGCATTGCGGCCTGTGCGCGACACCGCCAAGCTCTCCCTAGGAGAGTTGCTCGATGACACAAGGCGCAAGATCTCTGCCATGCTGACGCTTCCCCAAGATGGCGCGCCCATACCCATTGTCACTGAGACGATGCAACGTCTCCAAACCATGGTCGAGTTTTTGCGACCTATCTCGAACATCATGTTTTCTTTGGGCGATGGAGGTTGGAAATCGAATGTTGCCACCGACGGGCGCTTGATCGACGCGATGCCTAGCCTGGCCACCTTCGACATTGGTGCCGACGGCAAAGAGATCTTCGCACACTACTGCGCTGATACTGTGGAAACGCTGCTGTCATCACTAGATGCCAAGGCAAAAATGGTATTCAAGGGTGGCAGGGCCGTCATGGGTGTTTTCATGGCCAATAACGTTGTGATCATCGAGCGCATGATTCGCGATTCGGATTTGGCCCCTCTGTTGGAGCAGCGGATGAGTATGCTAGACCAGTGGCGCAAAAAGGCAACCGCCTTATACACGATTGAGTGCAAGGAAGTGTCGGCGCACTTGTTTGACGTTATTCACACCAGCAAGCAGCGACCGACATCTGGTCAAGCCGATTCGGCCTCAATTCTCAAAGGCCTGAGCAGTAGAGACAAGGATAATATCAAGGGCAAGTTCCAGGCGTTCAACGCCTCTTTCGATGATATGGTTCATCGCCACAAGGGATATGCGATGGAAAAGGAGGTGCGGCAAATGTTCGCTCGAGACATACAGCAAATGCTCGAGCCTCTGTATAATCGGTTTTGGGATCGTTACCATGAGGTCGACAAGGGCAAGGGAAAGCACGTCAAATACGACAAGACCGGCATCGCCGCCGTGTTTACGACCCTATTTTAGGGGACTATCGGGCCGAATTTTGGCGCCTTTGCCATGTGTCGATATTTTTCTGACGTGGTCCTGTGTGTGCCTTTTTGTTGCTCTTTAGCGGAGTCAGAAGGGCGTTGTGGTTGCGAATGTCACGGGTTTTCATGGCAAATCTCATACCCAAATGTCTTTCGACAATTTCATACCTCCATCTGAATGACCGATCGCGTTGATGAGAGGCACAGTGGGAGTTTCTGGGCGTTGCTAGCTGGACCTCCGAGCGCTGCCCATATGGTCTAATCATGACAGAAAGTCGACTCCAAGCTCGACGCCGCACATGGCAACCTTCCACAATGTCTTTTCGGACCTTGACGTCTCATGGTCGCTTGGAAAAGAGACCGGCGCGCTCCAGCCTGTCCCGGACTACTACGCCATCACTTCGGCGCTTGAACCGCAAGATTCAATCAAGGCTGAAATATGAACAGCTCACGAGTCTGCTGGCTCTTCCAAGCAACAAGAGCCTTTTCCCGCAGCCCCAGGAAGCGGTCTTCGTACCCGATTAGATGGTCATTACTATCGATCTTGGTATCCCATCGTTTATGATGGAGAACATCTAGCGCTGTACGCAGTTTGGCCTCTCTTTCGGCCTTGGGCGCTCTTTCCGAAGGGGTTGTTGCCGGTGCTTCGACCCACGCCTCTTCTTCCTACAATTATTCGGCAAAATTTGTGCATTTTGCCCTCGGTTCCGTAGTCCACTCTCACTTCCTCTCCATCGTCAGTACCCATTTCGTCGTCGCCATCCACGTATTCGCCCCATTGCCTGTTTTCGAGCCTGAGATACCCCAACTCGCCACTTGCAACAATGGACGCGCTGAATCACATCACGTTTGGGTCGTAATCCTCTTAGTACTTGTCTTTCGAACTGCCGCAACGTATGATTTTTCCAGGGCATCTGCATCCACTCCAGGTCGATGAGGTACGACTCTTGTTTAAGCGGAGCCTGCGTAGCTTCTTTACAGGAAACGATCGCAGCTTCCAGCCTTCTGATTAGCTGTTGTCAACTCAGCTGTAATTGGTCAGTTCAATACCAAGACCAGCCCCTACTGGCTGAGGGTTAAATATTGCTTATTTGTCGGTCAAATACTGGAAACCGCTTCGCTTTCCTTCCTCCAGCGCTTGCCCTGGAGTCAATCTAGTAGTAACCCTGGTGAGCCTATGTATTTTGCGTGGCTACATTGACAAACCAACCTAGCAGGCCACATTATCACACCGATCTGTGGCACCGACTTGTGTATGTCTGCATTGACATTAGCTGAAGACAATGGTGAGATAGAGGGTAACGTTTTTGAACATACCGGCCAACAGCGTGACGCAACGAGACTGTAGCCAGCCGAAGAGCCGCTCCAGTAGTCCATGCGCAGAATCGTGCAAGTAGGAAACGAGGATAAAAAGTTGGCTGCTCCCGGGGACAGTTTCTCCTCAGCACCCGAGCATCTCGATGCAGGCAGCGATTTCCACGTTAGCCCTGTTCCAATAGCGGCAAATGAGCTCGTTGAAGTTCAGACTCATAGTAGGGGGTCAAACGTCTAGGGATGGGTTACAGTGCGCCACGTAAACCCCAATAAATATCACAAGTTCAAGTATTCTTTTTTGATAAACTAAAAGAGGAAAATGAACATTTTAAGAGTGATATTAATATTAACTATATTTAATATAAAAAGAATATTATAATTGTAGTTATGTAGTAAGATTTATTTCTAGATTAACTATTAGAATAAAAAGTCTAGAATTTATTATATTCTCTATATTGAAGTTATACGAAATATATTATACTTATTATTAAAGTCTATTATAATAAGATACTTACTATTTATATTATAAAAAGTATTAATATTTAAAGTAGTTACTATATAGATAAAATTGAGAGAGTTATAATAGAATATCTTATATTTTAATACATTTTTATTCTTATATATAAAGTATTACCTACTTGATATAGTAGTTTAACGTCTAGCTAGCTTTTACTATTTTACGGTAAGTATAGGAAGTTCGAATCTAATAGCAAGTAACTATAACTAGTAGCTATATACTTTCCGATTATATAAACTAAGTATGATAGCTACTACTAGTTATTAGCTTCTACTAATAACTATTTATAGCTAATAACTATTCATAGCTAGTAATAAGTACTACTAGCTAGCTAGTATTAGTATTACTTTACTATAGTCTTTAAATAGTAACTACAATAGATAAGCTTATACCTCTTCTATTTATTATCTATTATATTAACTAACTATATTTACTACTTAAAGTTTCTTCTATTAGAATGATTCTTTAGTACTAGTAATATCTAGAAAATAAATAAGGCAAGAGCTAATAACTAGGTACAACTACCTTTAAAGGGTTTTGGAGAGATATATAACTTTAAATAGATCAAAGACTTTTATCATGACTACTAATATAAAATATTAAGTCTTGAATATTATACATAATTCTTCATATAAACTATAAGATTATATTTTAGAATAGACTATATAGTTATCCTTAAGTTTCTAAACTTCTATTATTATAATTCTTATAATTAGTATAGAGATAGCTACTATAGTATTTATAAGTAACACTAAAGTATATAGTATACACTACTATACTCGAGCTATATATCTCTACACGTATATAGTATACGTAACTATATACTTCTACGCATATATAATA
>RYZW01000347.1:17932-41799 GCA_004367215.1 Colletotrichum trifolii
TAATAGTATTTCTACTAATACTAGCTTATAACTAGTTAAAATAGTAATGAAATTACCTATTATTATAGATAATTATACCTCTAGTTCTAATATTTAACTTTATAGTAATAAAAAACCTCATAGTAATAGTTTATATAAGAAGAGCCTTATTAAGATTAAAGCTTAATATATATAACTAAAAGTAACTATTAAGGTTATAGGGTTAAGAACTTTTATAAACTTCTTAAAAATAAAACAAAATAACGTACTAAAAGCTAAGTATTCTATGATCTATTACTTTTCTATATCTTTTATAATAGAACTAAAATTTCCTCAAAATCTATATACTTATCTATAAAAAAGAAATATAGAATAAATATAGAGATATCTAGCTATAACTATTATAATCAAAACTATTATTTTATTAAAATAAACCTTAATAAAATTATCCTAAGTACTATAATTAATAGGTAATTTATAGATATTTAAAAGAAAATTATCTAGTTAATCTATAACTTACTATATTAAGTTAATAATATTAGGGATTAGGTATTAATTAAGTGATATTTTAATATTAATATACTATTATAATACTAGTTACTAGATACTTTAGAATATTATAGTAATATAATTATAGAGGTTTTAAAAGCTATCTAATTATACTAAGAGTATTTATATCTATATAAGTATTATTTATAAATTAACTATAATTAACTAATATATTAAGATTATTTACTAATAAGAGTAAACTAAGTCCTATTATACTTATATGGAGATTATAAGTTAGCTTATATTAGTAATAGAGAACTTTTATATTAATAATATAAAACTTTATCTTAGGAGTAAGTAAGGTTTAGTCTAGAGGATGTTAAGATTATAGATATTAAAGTTATAATAAATGTTTGAGTAGAGTACTTATAGTTAGTAGTAATTAAATATCTCGAAACTTTTAAATTATATATAGTTATAAAAGTATAAAGGTATAAGGGTATAAGGGTCTAAGGTTATTATAAAAAGAGTTATTAGTTATTTATTATTAAAAAGTTAATATAGAGTAGGTATACTAGTTATTATAACTATAAAGGGTTTAACCCTGGATTAACTAGGGGCTAGCTATAGTAGTTAGTAGGGGGGAGGTAAAAGGGCTAAAGTTATATTTTAGGGGGTAAAATATCTACTAATAGTCGTAGTAGAGAGCGAGCTATCGGCCCCTCCCTTATAAGTTAGCTATACTTAATATATTGAAATTATTTACTAATAAGAGTAAGTTAAGTCTTACTATATTTATATAGAAATTATAAGTTAATTTATATTAGTAATAGAGAACTTTTATATTAATAGTATAAAATCTTATCTCTAGTATAAGTAAAGCTTAGTAGGGATCTTAAGGTTACGGATATTGAAGTTATAATAAATATTTAAATAAAGTACTTATAGTTAGCAGTAATTAAATATCTGGAGATATTCGAATTATATATTAATAGCTATAAAGGCATAAAGGTATAAAGGTATAAGGTTATCGTAGAAGGAGTTATTAGTTATTTATTATCGAAAAAGTTAATATAGGGTAAATATACTAGCTATAGCTACGAAAGGTTTAGTTCTAGATTAACTAGGAGCTAGTTATAATAGTTAACGGGGAAGGGGTAAAAGGGTTAAAGTTATACTTCAGGGTATAATATATCTACTAATAGTCATAGTACAGAACAAGCCATCAGCCCCTCCTATTAATACTTATATAGTATTTTATATTTATTAATATAACTATATAAAACTATATAAAACTTTATAGCTTTATATTCTTTAATTACTTCAAAATAAGCTTTAACTTATAATTCATAATAATATAGTAGTTATATCAAAAGTTTTTAATCTATTTAAAGTTATATATTTCTCGGGAACCTTCTAAAGGAAACTATACTTAGTAGTTAGCTCTTACTTACTTTATATATTTTATAGATAATACTAGTTCTAAGGAACTATTTAAATAAAAGAAATTTTAAATAGTAACAATATAGTTAGTTAAAGATATATAAAGATATACCTTATAACTTATATAGAGAACCGGAATAGCTAGGAATAGATATAGATCACGTGATATAGTAGCTTTAAGCTACTATAGGATAAAAGTTCTCTTATAATTACTACTAGTTAACCTACTAAATTAAAATTTTATAACTTATAAAAACTTACTTTTTTACTAAATACTCTTTCCCTTACTAAACTTTTAACTATTCCCTTATAATTCTTCAACTTCTACCTCCTAGAGGGGTAAAGCTAGGATTTCAGTAATAACTCTATAACGAATAATTACTAAATACTTAGCAGAAAACTTAGTATCCTAAATAATACTTACTAAAAACTCTACTAAACCTACTACTATAGCTAAATATATAGCAACTACGTCGCCTAAACTTTAAATAGTAACTATAGTAGTACTTATATGCCTCCTCGAATAATAGTTATCTTTTATAGAGATAATATCAGCTTAACTATCTAGTAGTGAATATATAGTAACTCTTACGCTATCAGCTCACGAAATAACTATTATTAATTATAAAGATTACTCGAAGCCTCCTAGTTACCTATATAACCTCCTTTATAAAAATACTACCCTATATAAAATCAAAGATTAGTTAATAGCGATTTCAGATACCTATATGTTATAGCTATAAGCCTTAGAGGCTTAAAAGATTTAATAGGCTATATCGAAACTCTCCTATACTCTCTAGATATAGTAGTATAATTACTAATATACTTTATATAACTATAATTTTATATAAACTAACTTTATAGTATTTATTTAGTATTTATTAACTAATCTGATTTTATAAGAGTTATATTTTTATAGTATGCTTTATATATTTTAATATAAGGACTAATCCCTATTAAAGTTTTATACTAAATAGTTAGCTATTTATAAAACCCTAGGTACCCCTAAACTAGAAGTTTCGAGGCTTTATATTTTTGTGTTCTTTTATTATTTTAAAGTTAGGCTATAGTAGTATCTATAATACTAGAAGTTTGATAATTAAATACCTAAAGCAGTAGCCCTAGCAGCTAAGTACTTCTAGGAAACCCTCTAGAGATCCCTTTAGAGCTCCTAGGGAGTATCTATTAGTAGTATTAGGAGTATTACTACTAAGGGGTTAATAGCTGAATACTATAGGGAGATAGTAAAAAGGCTATACCTAGAAAAATATAAATACTTTAAAAACTAACCCTTATGCGAAGTATGCGGTAAGTTAGGCTATACTATAGCTACTTATTACTATAATAAATTCTATATATTTTACTAGAGACTAGGTTACCCTATAAAGGTTTACCGTGAATACTTTACTAAAAACTTACTAAAGAATCCCTAGAATTATAATAAACCTAAAGTTAGAAAATTATAGTATAATAGAAGTACCTTATAAGTATTTATTATAAATACCTCATTAAAGGCTTATTAAGAGGTCCCTAGAGAAGCTATATTAAGCCTAGGATAGGCAAGTAGCCTACTAGTATGTTTACTACGAGTACTTTACTGAGGACTCGCTAAAGGTCTATAGAGCTATAATAAGCCTAGGGCTATATAGCATAATAAGAGGGCTTAGAAGAGCCTACTAGTAAATATACGCTAATACCTTAGTAGTCTGATTAACTATGAGAAACCCTATATACCTAATTAGTAATAGGAAACCTTATAGAAGTATTACTAATACAAAAAAAGTTAGATATCCTAGGTTTAACCTTAAAGATCCCGGTTAATATACTAAAGGGGTTAGACGCTTTAGGTTTAGCTTTAAAGATCCTAGTTAATATACTAGAAACCTTATAAGTTAATATACCTATGGGAAGTACTATTTACTTAATATAATAATAGGAGCCTTATATATTAATACACGTATAGGATAAACAACTCTTATATATTAATATATATATAAGATAACTTTTATATATTAATATATATATAGGATAAATAACTCTTATACGTTAATATATATATAGGATAAATCTTTTTCTTATTAATTACTAAATAATCAGTAAATATCCAGTAAAACTATTCTTAAAAAACATTTTCAAAAAGTAGCTATATAACGTTTATAAATCTTAGGGCTTAAAGCTTATAGAGGGGGGGATAGTTATAAAAATATACCCTATAACTTATATAGAAAGCTAGGATAGCTAGGAATAGATATAGATTACGTGATATAGTAGCCTCAGGTTACTATAGGATAAAAGCCCTCTTATAGCTACTACTAGTTAGCTTACTAAGTTGAAGTCTTATAACCTATAGAGACCTACTTTTTTACTAAATACTCCTTCCCTTACTAGGCTTTTAGCTATTCCCTTACAGGATAATAGTTAATAAATATAGAAAATATATATAAAAGGAAAGTATAAGCTTATATTAGTTATAATTATTTATTATAGGATCGTAATTATATAATACTAATACTACTAGCTAGTAGTACCTATTACTAGCTACTTATAGTAGTCACTAGTTACTATTAATAACTATTAATTAAAACTAATAGTTAGTAGTATTTACTAATTATAGTTTATATAATCGGAAAATATATAGCTACCGGTCGCGCTTACCCGCTACAAGATTCGAACCTACTACTCTTACTATAAAACAGTAAAAGCTAGCTAGACATTAAACTACTAAGTTAAGCGGTATTTATAACAATATCGTAATTTAATAATTATTATATAATCTACTATTTTTAAGGATATTTAATTAATTATAGAATTAGAGGTAATATACAAAACAAGAGGATAAATATAGTACTATATTAACTTACTTAATATATAACTGTTAATCATTATAACTTTATATAACTTAGAAATAGAAAGAAGTTATCTTAAATTTCAAGATTAATTTTTAAAACTATTTTAAATTAATTAATAACTTCTACCCGCTTAACATAGTAATTTAACATCTAGCTAGCTTTTACTATTTTATAGTAAGTATCGGTAACGCTATACCACAAGGCATATATTAACGCCTGAGGCGTATACGCCTCCGTATGTATATAGCATATATATCTATACGCCCTATAGGTATAGGGTATATATAGCTATATACCCTTATACTTCCCTAGTAATACCTATTACTAGCTATAGCTAAGTACTATAGTAGTAGTGCTATACTATAGATCTAGAGCTTTATATACCTATATATAGGCATATAACATAATAATAACAATAACGAATACTAGACCCTTTTACACTTATACGACGAGATCATATATAGTATACGTTACCCTCCAGATAAACTAATACTAATTAGTAGTTAACCTATCTATTATTACTACTACAGATCAGTAAGGTTTTCACGCGAGAAGAAGCAATCACAAATCCCTTTTTTACCTAAAGTCTATATAAGGCGAAAAGATCATAAGTATCAACTTAGATACCTTAGAGATATTACCTTCGCCTAAATCCCCCCCCCAGTAAAGCACCTCTAAATCAATATACTAACTTCACTCTACGAAATACTAAAGAAGTAAACTTTAATAATACTTTTTAGTATAGACTAGAGAGTATTCAGTAAACGTAATAACCCCTTTAGGAGCATATAGGATTTATAGTATCCCTACTCCTTCCCTCGAAAAATCTACCTACTTATAAGACTTCTCGAAAACCCTTAAAGAAGCTATATTAAAACTTAAGTTAAGCCTTTACTATAGCTAGAGACGAGGTAGCCCCTAGCAGCTATTACTAAGACTTAAATCAGGCTTTTAGTAATAGCTTAATAGAGTAATAACAACCCTTTTAGAGTATCACTAGACTTCCCCCCCCTTCACCCTCTTAAGAGACCTCCACAATACACGGGATTTACATTATCCCGCGCCTCCCTTTCTCGAGAGATTTTCCCCTTTACCCTCTCGAGAGACCTCTATAGTACGCGGGATTTACAGTATCCCGCACCTCCCTTACCTTCTCGAGAAATTTCCCACCTTCCCCCTCTTGAGAGACTTCTGCAGTACGCGGGATTTACGTTATCCTACACCTCTTATGCTTTCTCGAGAGATTTACTAGACCTTCCCCTTCCTAAGAAACTCTCGAGAGACCTCTATACTATACGGGATTTATAGTATCCCACGTTACCCGCCTCCTGAAAACTCTTCTCTCTTTCCCTCCCCAGTTACCCCTCTCTACGCAACTTCATAAATAATAGCTTAGGTACTAAGTAGTAAATACCCGATCCCGGAGAAGCTTAAGCTATATATTAATATAGATCTCTTCGGAAACCTGTTTATACTCGACTATAGTAACCTTATAAAGCTAAATACTATTAATACTTTTATAGTATATTATATCTCCTAATATAACTTTATAAAAACCTATAGCTAGAAGCTTTTTAATTACTTTAAGATAGATTTTAATAAATAGTTTATAATAACTTAGTAATACATAAACTTTACTATAGTCTACTACTTTAGGGATTACTTTATTACTTATAGAGTTTAGCTTAAAATAATAAGTTATAGGATCTATACTACTCTATACTAATCTATTCAGTAGGAGTATTTTACTTAGTAGTCTCGAGATAATATTAAGAAGTTTAGTAGAAGGTTCCTATTTATCTAGAATATTAAAAGGTTCCCTAAGTTTTTTAAAAATATTATACTATATAAAGAGGAATTAGAAGAACTAGGAATACTTTAGGTTCCCCCTAATTAGTTAAAAGAAGAAATACTATTAATACTAGAAGCCTTTTTACTACTAGTAAAAGTATTACTACTTATAGCGATACCCTCTGAGGCCCCTATAGCTTTACCGCTTTCTAAGGTATTTATAGCTTTACCTCCTACGATATCCTACTCCGGGGCACCTAAGGCGATATCTTCTAAAACCCCTATAGCTTTACTACTTTCTAAAAAACCCTCTAAAACCCTTGTAGCCTCGCCGCCCCCCGAGGCCCCCGTAACCTTACCACCCTCCGAGCCCCCCAAGGCCTCACTTCCGAAGGCAGTAGCTATACCTTCTAAGCCCCCTATAGCCTCGCTCTTAAAGCCTCTTACTATAGAGCCTATTAAGTACCTTTCTCTACCGATATCAATAACCTTACTAGTATACGAAAACCCCGTTATAAAGCTTCCTATACTATCCTTAGCAACTCCGCTAACCTATATACCTTCACAGTAGCTATTAATTGCCCCGAAAGCTACCCCTCAGAAAGAACTAAAAGACTATAGCTAAACTATACTTTTAAGAGATTTATCGAGGGATTTATTAATTCGAACTATATAACTATTCAAATAGAGGGATAGGTTACTCGATAAGGGGTATTTAGACGTTATTTGATAAAGGGTAAAAGGATCACTTTTAATACTATTTTACGCTTACTTTTAACGCTATTTTACGCTTGTTTTTAATGCTATTTTAATAGCGTTTTTGGCATGCGATTATAGCGTTTTTTAGTACTAGCTTTTACATGTAAATAGAGGCATATGAGGTGTATAGTAAAAAGAAAAGGTTGCTAGTATCAGTAACGCTATACCGCAAGGCATACATTAACGCCTAAGGCGCATATACCTCTATATATATACAGCATATATATCTATACGCCCTATAAGTGTAGGGTATATATAGCCGTATACCCTTATACCCCCCTAGTAATACCCGTCGCTAGCTATAACTAAGTACTATAGTAGTAATACTATACCGTAAATCTAGAGCCTTATATACCTATATGTAAATATATAACATAACAATAACAATAACGAATACCAGACCCTTTTACACCTGTACGACGAGATCACATATGGTATACGTTACCTTCCGGATAAACTAATAGTAAGAGTAGTAGGTTTGAACCTTGTAGTAAGTAACTATAACTAGTATTTCTACTTATTCTATAAATTCTATATAATAACTACTACTAGTAATTAGTTCTTACTAATAACTATTTATTACTAATAATTATTAATAGCTAGTAATAAATACTAGTAGCTAGTAAGTATTAGTATCACATAACTACAATTATATAATAAATAACTATAACAGATATAAGTATATATATATATTCTATTTATTAGTTATTATATTTAACTAATTATACTATTACTACTTAAAGTAGGAGGGGCTGATAGCTCGCTCTCTACTACGACTATTAGTAGATATATTACCCCCTAAAGTATAACTTTAGCCTTCCTACCCCCCCTTACTAACTACTATAGCTAGTCCCTAGTTAATCTAAAGCTAAACCCCTCATAGCTATAATAGCTAGTATACTTACCCCGCGTTAATTTTTTTAATAAAAAATAACTAATAACTCTTTCTATAATAACCTTATACCCTTATACCCTTATACTTTTATACTTTTATAGCTATATATAATTCAAATATCTCAAAATATTCAATTACTACTAATTATAAGTATTCTATTCAAATCATAACCTTAATATTCATAACTTTAATATCCCTACTAAGTCTTATTTATCCCTAAGATAAGACTTTATATTACTAATACGAAAATTCTCTACTACTCATATAAACTAACTTATAATCTCTATATAAGTATAATAAGACTTGACTTACTCTTATTAGTAAATAATTTTAATATATTAATTAAATATAGCTAACTTATAAATAATACTTATATAGATATATATACTTCTAATATAGCTAGATAGTTTTTAAAACCTCTATAATTATATTACTATAATATTCTAAAGTATCTAATAATTAATATTATAGTAGTATATAGATATTAGGGTATTACCTAATTAATATTTAGTCTTTAATATTATTAGTTTAGTATAGTAAATTATAAATTAACTAGATAATCTTTTTTAAAATATCTATAAGTTACTTATTAATTATAATATTCGGGATAATTTTATTAAAGTTTATTTCAATAAAATAATAGCTTTAGTTATAATAATTATAATTAGATATCTCTATACTTATTCTATAGTTTTTCTTATAAGTAGCTATATAGATTTCGAGGAGAGTTTAGTTCTATTATAAAAGATATAGAAGAGTAATAGGTTATAAAATACCTAGCTTTTATAAGTGTTCTATTTTATTCTATCTTTAAGAGGTTTATAAAAGTTCTTAACCTTATAACCTTAATAGTTATTTTTAGCTATATATACTAAGTTCTAACTTATTCAGTTCTATTATAAAGGATATAGAAGAGTAATAAATTACGGAATACCTAGCTTTTATAAGTATTCTATTTTATTCTATCTTTAAGAAATTTATAAAAGTTCTTAACCTTATAACCTTAATAGTTACTTTTAGCTATATATACTAAGCCTTAGCCTAAATAAAGCTCTCCCTATATAAATTATTACTATAAGGTTTTCTACTACTATAGGGTTAAATATTGGAACTAGGGGTATAATTATCTATAATAATAAGTAATTTTATTACAATTTTAACTAGTTATGAACTAGTATTAGCACGAATGCTATTATTAGGTAAAATTCATAGTTAAATCTATATATAGGGTGAAGAGCTTAGATACTATGCTAGGTATAGAGCAAAAGTAACCAAACTACTTAAAGTTTCTTCTATTTAAATAGTTCCTTAGCCTTAGTATTAAAGAGTTTATAAAGTAAGAGCTAACTACTAGGTATAGCTTCCTTTAAAAAGTTCCCGAGAAGTATATAACTTTAAAGAGATCAAAGACTTTCTATACAACTAAATAAATTAATAACTTCCTAAAAATAGATAAAAAATTAGAGTTACCCCTCTACTCTACTAAACCTAAAGTTAAAGAAATAATGTTTACGACTAATATCTAGCTAATATCTAAAAGCTTTATATAGAATACCTAGTCTCTACTACTACTTATATAAAATAAATAATTTCTACTACTACTAATAATACTAGTAATCTCTAGATTATATAATATAGAACTTTCTTATTAATAAAAAATATACTAAAATGATAGTAACTAATAGTATTCTTAGTAGCTTAAATATCCCTTATATACTTCCCTAACTATTTTATTTAAAAACTTATATTTTAAATATAATATAGATTTTATAACATTATATAATAAGACTTTAAAGTATAATAGAAACTTTCATAATATCCTTAAGACTAAAATCTACATACTTTATAACTATTACTTTAAATTTATCCTACTTGACATAGTAGTCTAACGTCTAGCTAGCTTTTACTATTTTATAGTAAGAGTAGTAGGTTCGAATTCTATAGTAAATAACTATCACTAGTATTCCTGCTAGTTATGTAAACTATATAGTAATTACTACTAGGTATCAGCTTTTGCTACTAGCTATTAATAGCTAGTAATTATTAATGACTAGTAATACATACTACTAGCTAGTAGTATTAGTATTACGTAACTATAATCCTATAATAAATAACTGTGATAGATATAGGCCTATACCTTCCCTTTATACCTTCTATATTTATTAGCTATTATATTAACTATCTATATTTTACTATTTAAGGTTTCTTCTATTTAAATAGTTCCTTAGAACTAGTAGTATCTAGTAAGTATATAAAGCAAGAGCTAACTACTAGGTATAGCTTCTTTTATATAGTTCCTAAGAAGTATATAACTTTCAATAGATTAAAGACTTCTAACACAACTACGAATTACTTTAAATTTAATATCTTATATTATATATAAATAGGAGTTTTCTCTATTATACTAAAAACTAAGTTTTTAATTTTTATTTTGAATATTACATCCCGCTTGACGTAGTGGTTTAACGTCTAGCTGGCTCTTACTATCACGGTAAGAGCAGTAGGTTCGAATCCTGTAGCAGGCAAGCGTGACCGGTAGCTACATGCCTTCCGATTACGTAAACTATATAGTAACTACTACTAGTAGTTAGTTCTTACTAATAGCTATTAAAGTTAACAACTAGCGACTATTAATAGCGATAGCTAGTAGTAGGTACTACTAGCTAGCTAGTATCTAGTATTATATAACTATAATCCTTAAAGAGTAACTATAACGGATAGGCCTATACCTTCCCTATTTATCACCTATCGTATTAACTAACCATACTTACTACCTGAGGTTTCCTCCGTATAACGGTTCCTCAGAACTAGTAGTATCTATAAAGTTTAATATACTAGGTATAGCTACCTTTAAAGGGACCCCGAGAAGCATATAACTTTAAATAGATCAGAGACCTTCAATACAACTACAATTTTGAATATTTCATATATTCTAGCTAAAACCTATAATTTAATTATATAACTATATAAATTTAGGAATACTTTGAAAATAATCAAATCTATTCGATTTAATTTTCTAACTAGTAAAATACTATTCTTAGGAATATAATAACTAGGAATACTAACTAGAATAAAAAGAATATTTAAAATACTTAATACAAGACTTATATATTTCTAGAAATTATTTAAAACTAACTAACATTTAGCAACTTTTACTCTATACTTAGAATAGTATCTACGTTCTTTACCCTAGATATAGATTTAACTATACGCTTTACCTAATAATAATATTTATACTAATACTAGCTTATAACTAATTAAAATAGTAATAAAATTACCTATTATGATAGATAATTATACTCCTAGTTCTAATATTAAACTTTATAGTAGTAGAAAGCTTTATAGTAGTAATCTATATAGGGAAAGTTTTATTTAAGCTAGAACCTAGTATATATAACTAAAGATAACTACTAAGGTTATAAAATAAAGAACCTTCATAAACCCCTTAAAATTAGAATAGAATAAAGTACCAAAAACTAGGTATTCTATAATCTATTATTCTTCTATATCCTTTATAATAGAACAAAAGTCTCCTCGATATCTATATAGCTATCTATAAAAAAAGAACTATAGAATAAGTATAGAAATATCTAGCTATAACTATTATAACCAAAGCTATCATTTTATCAAAATAAGCCTTAATAAAACCATCCCGAGTACTATAAAACGAATTAAATATATTAATAAAGTACTATATAATTAATTTATTGATATATATGACAATATATTTGAATATTAATTAGTACCCTTTAGTTTTATAGTAATTTCCTAGAATTTCTATAGATAGTAATATCTAATTATAAATAATACTACAGTATTCTAAAAGTTATAACACTTCTAGAATAATAAAAATAGTTTTTAATTAATTATATATACAATATACTTTATAATAGTATCTAGTCCCGCTTAATATAGTAGTTTAACGTCTAGCTAGCTCTTACTATTATAGTAAGAGTAATAAGTTCGAATCCTACGGCGGGTAAATATAACTAGTAGGTATATATATTTTTTCTAATTACGTAAACTATATATAGTAACTACTACTAGCTATTAGTACTTACTAATAGCTATTAATATTAATAGCTAGTAACTATTAATAGTAATAGCATTAATAGCTAGTAATAAGTATTACTAGCTAGCTAGTATTAGTATTATATTACTACGATCCTTAAAGAATACCTACGACGGATAGGCTTATACTTTCCCTATTTATTACCTATTATATTAACTAACTATATCTTACTATTTAAGGTTTCCTCTATAGTTTCCACGGTTCCTTAGAACTAGTAATATCTAATAAGTAAATAAAGTAGGAGCTGATAACTAGGTATAACTATTTTTAAAGGGTCCCGGAGAGGCATATAACTTTAAATAGATCAGAGACCTTTAATACAACTACTCATAATAATATCTAGAGCTATAACTATACTTCTAATTATCTCTAGTCATTTTGCAGTAAATATTACTTATTCCTAATTTCTATATATACCTTTAATAATAAGAATCATTTCGTACATATAGTAAAATAAATTGTTAATCTACAAAGTATACTTTTAATGAATAGTATACCTTATATAATAAGTATAAATCTACTAATCATCTAAACGTATATTATATAGTAATATAGTAAGTTTTTCTTGTTAAATATAAGAATATTAATAGTTTGAATAATAACTTCAAAATACCGCTAAGAAATAATAAGTATAAGTAATTTATTACTTAATATTAAATATAATATAACTTTAAGGATTATACCCCTACTACTTCTACGATATGTTTAATATTGCTTTATAGTAAATAACCTACTATTCTAAATAGAAGTAAAATTACTAGAATCTTCTAAAACTAAATAATATTATATAGTTTTACTAAAAAGAATACTCTTAGTAGTAAAGGTATTAGAAATATTACTATAGCCCTTGTATATACTCTTATAGTTAAAAGCTATTATTTAACTACTATTCTTTAAAGGATTTTACTTATTTTAGATACTACTAACTTCTTAACTATTAAATATATCTAGTTTACTATTTTTAAATAGATAGTTAACTTTTCCATAACCCTTATATATCTATAAAATAAACTAGTAATAAATCATTTTAGTAATATTACTCTTATCCTAATACTTGAGATAGTTAATATTGCTATACTACTTAGTATTATTATATTCTATATAGTACTATATAATACTAGTTTCTTACTTTACCTTATAAATATAAATTACCTTCATATTATATTATAATAATATATATAAGTAACTTTACGTCTACAACAATGGGTAATTTCATTACCGTTTTAACCAGTCGCGAGCCAGTATTAGCACGAATGCTATTATCGGGTAAAATTCATAGTTAAATCTATATATAGGGTAAAGAGCTTAGATGCTATTCCAGGTACAGAGCAAAAGTAACCAAATAAGTAACTTTATTAAAATAAAAGGATTATATTTGGTATATAAAATTAGAGATATCTATAGATATTTTCAAAGAGAAAATACTTATTACTATACATTTCATAGAATTAGAAATATAAAGACTCTACTACTATTTTAGATAGCTAGCTATAATATATTGCTATAATATCCTTACTAAAATAGGATATTTATTTAAATATTATACTTTTAAAGTTTTTGAGAAGTATTATTACTAGTATTAGATAAATAGTACTATCCCTTTTTGTTTTTATTTTACTATTTGGGATAATATTAAGTTTAATTTTCAGATTATTATTAAGATTATCTATTTTAACAATTATTTGTAAAAGGATATAATAGATAGACCACGCGGGGCGCCTAGTAACTAGCTAGTAAAGTAATAACTAGCCAGCTAAGTACTAGAGGAGTTTTTAGTAGAAAGATTATAATTTAAATCTTTTAAATTATAATCTATATAGTAATATAAACTTTAACTAGTTGCGAGCCAGCATTAGCACGAATGCTGTTATCGGGTAAAATTCATAGTTAAATCCAGGTATAGAGTGAAGAGCTTAGATGCTATTCCAGGTACAGAGCAAAAGTAACCAATTAGTAATATAAACTTTACCTATATATCTAAACCTTTTCTAGTTAAGGTTTTTAGCTATACTCTTATAGTTCTATTATAATTATTTAATTCCCTAAATAACTAGTATGAATAGAGATATTAAGTAGTAACTAATATGATAGAAAATAGCTACCTTATAAATGTAAATCTAATAAAAGTCTTGATAGACTTCAGCAATTAATACCTAACTTAGTAGAGGCATATAGTAAAACTACTACTATTATACTATGCCATCACTAAAAACTAAGTAAGTAAAATAATAATAATAATAAGATAATTACCCTAGGGGAAAATAACCCTAAAAAGAAATACCTCTTATATACTACTTAAGATAATCTAAGACCTAGTCTTAATACAAACCTGTACTAATATTATATTAAAGAAATCGAAAAAGTACTTATCAGAAGATATAATATAAGATATATCCCAAGGGGAAAAATACCTATTTCTTAATGTAAGAAGAAAAAATAAAGTAACATTTACTATACGTTTAAAGACTAAGTAGTTACCAGGTTTTTAGTAACTAATATTTAGATTTAATAAGTAATCTTAAGTATTATTATAATTATTATTTATACTTAGACTAGATCTAATAAGTATTATAAGTAAAGTACTTAAAACTATATAGTCGAAGATAGTAATATACTAAATATAAATATAAAAATAATAAGAAACCTATAAAAAGTAAACTATAACTCTTATCTAATAACTAACTAAATAATTAGTGATACTTAGACTACCTAAAAATTAAACAAAGAACCACTTTTATATAACTATAAAATAATAAACGAAACATTTATAATTAAATAAGTTAATAAGTAAATTACTACTATTAAAAATAGTTTTTAGATCTACCTAAGTAGTATAATTAACTAATAGATCTAGTAAATATTTATAAAACTAGTACTCTAACTCTAAATAGAATAAAGAAACTATAAAGCTAGCTTAGAGGATAAATCTATTTAGGCTAATTTTATTATTTAGTTACTTTTGCTCTATACCTAGAATAGTATCTAAGCTCTTTACCCTATATATAGATTTAACTATAAATTTTACCTAATAATAGTATTCGTACTAATACCGGCTTATAACTAGTTAAAATAGTATTAAAATTACTTATTATTATAGATAATTATACCCCTAGTTCTGATATTTAACCCTATAGTAGTAGAAGACCTCGTAGTAATAGTTTATATAAAGAGAACTTTATTAAGACTAAAGCTTAATATATATAACTAAAAGTAACTACTAAAATCGTAGGGTTAAGAACCTTTATAAACCTCTTAAAAATAGAATAAAACAGAACACCTACTTCGAAATACAAAAGCTAGGTATTCTATAATCCATCACTTTTCTATATCCTTTATAATAGAACTGAAATCTCCTCAAAATCTATATAACTACCTATAAAAAAAAGTATAGAATAGGTATAGAGATATCTAGCTATAACTATTATAACTAAAACTATTATTTTATTAAAATAAACCTTAATAAAATTATCCCGAATACTATAATTAATAGGTAACTTATAGATATTTAAAAAAAGATTATCTAGTTAACCTATAACCTACTATACTAAGCTAATAATATTGGGGACTAAATATTAATTAAGTAATACCTTAATATTTATATACTACTATAATACTAGTTACTAGATATTTTAGAGTATTATAGTAATATAATTATAGATGTTTTAAAAGCTATCTAGCTATACTAGGAGTATCCATATCTATACGAGTATTATTCATAAATCAGCTATTAACTATAATTAATTAACATATTAAGATTATTCACTAATAAAAGTAAACTAAGTCCTACTATACTTATATAGAGATCGTAAGTTAGCTTATATTAATAGTAGAGAATTTTCGTATTAGTAGTATAAAGTTTTATCTTAGGGGTAGGTAAGGTTTAGTTTAGGGGATATTAAGGTTATAGATATCGAGGTTATAATAAACGTTTAAATAGAGTATTTGTAGTTAGTAATAATTAAATATCTCGAGATATTCGAATCATGCGTAGCCGTGAGGGTGTAAGGGTATGAGGGTATAAGGTTATTATAGAAGGAGTTATTAGTTATTTATTATCGAAAAGGTTGACGCGGGGCAGGTATACTAGCTATTATAGCTGTAAGGGGTTTAGCCCTAAATTAACTAAAAGCTAGCTATAGTAGTTAGTAGGGGGGGTAGGAGGGCTAAAGTCGTACTTCAGGGGGTAATATATCTACTAATAGTCGTAGTAGAGAGCAAGCTATCAGCTCCTCCCAGGCTAATTTTATTATATTTATATACTAATAATATATTAACCTAGAAATATAAGAAAGATTATAGAAATAGAAACTCAAAAAAATATTATAAAATAAATACTAATTACTTATATAATACTATACTAAATAATTAGTATTATACTAGAACTTAAATATATTTAGATTTAATTAGAATAAAAGAAAAGCTTTTATCTACTCCTACTACTTATACTTTAACTTAAAAAAAAGATTAAGAAACTTAATACTTCTATTCTATAAACTAGAGGTATTACAATAGAAACTAAAAAACTATAAGAACTCTAATAGTATTATACTAGTAAACTAATATAAGATAAGGGTTATAAGTAAACTTATATAAGCTTATAATTATTCTAGTTACTACTATTCTCAAAGAAAGTAAACTAAATAGGTTTATTAACTCTATTAATACTAAATAGATAGTAATAAAATACTAGTAAGTTAAGTAATACTATATTTATTCTAAACTAGAAATATATATATATATATATATTAGCTATACTATAGATTATAAAAGTATACTTCTTATATAATAAAATAAAGTATAAAGCTATCAACTATAAATCTAAAGTAAGCGTAAACTCGATACTNATATTTTATTATAATATTAGTTATTAGATACTTTAGAATATAATAATACTATAATTATAGGAGTTTTGAAAACTATCTAGCTATATAAGAAATATCTATATCTATATAAATATTATTTATATATTAGCTATACTTAATATATTAAAATTATCTACTAATAGAAATAAGCTAAGTTTTACCATACTTATATAGAGATTATAAGTTAGTTTATATTAGTAGTAGAGAACTTTTATATTAGTAGTATAAAGTCTTATCTTAGGGGTAGGTAAAGCTTAGTAGGGATATTAAAGTTATAGATATTAAGGTTATAATAAACGTTTTAATAGAGTACTTATAGTTAGTAGTAATTAAATGTCTTGAGATATTTAAATTATACGTAGCTATAAAGGTATAAAGGTATGAGGGTATAAGGTTGTTGTAGAAGGAGTTATCGGTTATTTATTATTAAAAAGGTTAATACGGGGTAGATATACTAGCTACTATAACTATAAGGGGTTTAGTTTTAGATTAACTAGGGGTAAGCTATAGTAGTTAGTAAGGGGAATAGAAAAGCTGAAGTTATACTTTAGGGGGTAATATATCTACTAATAGTTGTAGTAGAGAATCAGCTATTAGCCCCTCCAAAATAAATACTTATAAAAGTATCTAATATAATATTTAGTAAGTTTAATATATTAGTAACGATATATTCAAAACATATCTTATTAACCTTCTTATTTCATTAATATATTTTTATATAATATAATAATAACTATACTTTATCTCTTACCTAGAACATTTTAGTTACTTATTCTATTCTATTTATACTTATCATATTATATTATTATATATATACTCTTACTACTTAAGCTATAATAATAACATCTTTAGAATAAAATAGGAAAACTAAAACTTATCTTAAACTAGAATATACAGTTTATTCTACTATTAAAAAATATAAACTAAATATAATATTAAACCTATTCAGGAACTTATTCAAACTTGTTTTGATTACTAAATAAATCTTTATTATTTAGTACTAATTAATAAATAGTAATATAAGCTAGCTAGTTTAATTATAAGAAAGTAATATATATTTATAAGAAACCTTAGATTTCAAGTATTATTTTCTCTATTCTATTATCTATTTAAAAATAGAATAATACTAATAATAATTATTATATTCTTACTAACTAATATAATATTATCTAAACAATATTAATTTAATCTAAACTATAATTAGTAGTAATTAATATAGAGAAACTATAGAACTACTACTAAATATCCTAAAACCTCTCTATATAAGTTTCAATAATTATAAATATTATAACTTATAACTAGAAATACTTTAATAACTNAGCTGATAACTGGGTATAACTACTTTTAAAGGGTCCCGGAGAGGTATATGACTTTAAATAGATCAGAGACCTTTAATATAACTATAATAATAGTATATTAATTTAGAAATATATGAAAAGTTATATAAATAGAAGTTTAAAAAAGTATAATAAGAAGAATACTAGTTATTTATATAGTAATGTACTAAGTAGTTAGTATTATATTAAAACTTAGGTATATATAGATTTAATTAGAATAAGGAATAAGTTTATATTTATTTCTATTATTTATATTCACGTTTCAGAAGAAAAATAGAGAAATTTAGTATTCTTATTTCAAAAGTTAGAGATATTATAATAGAAACTAAAAGATTATAGGAGTTCTAATAGTATTATACTAATAAATTAATATAAGATAAGAGGTATAAGTAAATTCATATAGATTTATAATTTTTCTAGTTATTATTATTTTTAAGAGTAGTGAGCTAAATAGATCTATTAATTTTATTAATATTAAATAGATAGTAATAGTATACTAGTAGATTAAGTAATACTATACTTATACTAAGCTAGAAAGATATATATAGATTAGCTATACTATAGATTATAGAGATATATTTCTTATAGAATAAAATAGAGTATAGAACTATAAATTATAAGTTTAAAATAACTATAAACTTAATACTAAGAACTAGTTAAAAGTAGGGTACTATAGGTTTTTATATTTTACTCTAAGCTATTAATACTATTTTCTATATTAAAGAGATATAGAGAAATAAATGAATATAGAAATAGAACTAATAATTCTTATAATAGTTAAGAAATTAGTTTTTATAAAGAAAATCATTACAAGTTTAGTAATTATTCTTTAAAATATTAAGGAGAGGGAAATAGTAATAAATATAGATTTATATTTATAAGAAAATCTTATTAGTAAATAGCTAGCTATATTACTAGGATTAGTTTTAGTTAAAATAACTATATTTATTTTAGAGGGATTCAATAGTTTTATATGAGAGTTTAGGAAATATTACTAACTAATATCTTTTTTATAGATTTAGATAGTTACCTATAGAATTTATATTAGTTACTTACTAATACTTACTAGTTAGAAAGATATATAGACTTCTTATTAAGATAGTATTCTATAGGCTAAGAAACTGTTATAATAGATATTTAGATAAATACCTAGTATTATAAATAAATATTTATTACTAAATTAGAAGTACTTACTTAAGATATTATTAAGAATAATAAAACTATTTATATACTATACATTAGTAAGATAAATAAGGATTTTATAGTTCTTATAAAAGGTTTTGGAAAAGTAAATAAAAGTATTATAATTATAGATATCTTTAGAGAATTTATCAATAAATAAGAAATATTTAATAAAGTTATCCTAATCCTCAAAAATGTTAAGTATACTATTAACTTAGAATTGAATAAGAAACTATTTAATAGGCTTATATATCTACTAAATAAGTATTATTTAGAGGATTTAAAAATATATATTATAGAAAGTTTAGTAAAAAGATATGTATAGCTATTAATAAGTAAAGTCAATATATTAATCCTTTTTATTCTAAAGAAAGATATCTTTTTATATTAATATATTAACTATAAAGGTTTGAATAAGGTTATGATTAAGAATTGATATTTATAATTATTTATTAGCGAGGTTTTAGATAGATTCTGGGAAATAATATAGATTTCGAAGATGAATTTTAACAATTTTTATTATTATATTAAGATTAAGCTAGAGGATTATTAGAAAATAGTATTTAAGATATAGTATAGCTTTAATAAATATATAGTAATACTATTTAGTCTTATTAATCTAGTAGTAATTCTCTAGGTATATATTAACTATATATTTACTAGCTTAATTAATGTATACTCTATAGTATATATAAATAATATTATAGTATATATAATAAATACTATAGAAAACTATATTAAGGTATTATTATAGGTATTTATTAAGTTATATAAAGTATATTGTTTTATTAAGGTTTCTAAATATGACTTCTATATAGAAAAAATAAGTTTCCTGGGGTATATAACTATTTAAGAAAGTATTAAAATAGATCTAGTAAAGGTTTCAGTTATTATTAAATAGAAACTACTAGAAATACATAAGGAATTTTAGGTATTTTCAAGTTTGTATAGTTTTTACTATATATTTATTACTAATTACTTCGGAGTAATAATACTATTTATAATATTTTTAAAGGAATAATAGAAAAGAATAGTTTTCTTATAATTCGAAAATATGAAATTTATATTCTTAGTATTATAAAATACTTTTTACTTGATAATTATTTTCTAGTACTAAAACTTTATTAGGGAAATTAAGATCGAGATAAAGATATTATAATAAGTAATGTTAAGTATTTTATTATAAAAAGTAAAAAGCTAGTAGTAACTAGTTACTTATTAGAGGCTAGCTACGAGAGATACTTTAGTAGTACTTTAATAGTATTATAATAAATTTAAAGAGTTTATACTTAAAGTAAAAACTCTTTACTAGACTATAGGGGTAATAGTTATATAAAACTTTAATAATAATATGTTATATAAGTCATAAAATTTAGGTTTATAATATAATTCTTATTATCTTTCTACTTTATTAGTATAGTAATATATAATATCAATAGGTTTATAATATACTAGTAATTTCTAACTACTCAAACTAGCTTAACTAATAAAAGAAATCTATCTAAGATATTTTCCCTAAATACTACTAATATTAAATAGTCCTACTAATAAGAAAATTCAAGTATTTTCAATATTAAATAGTCTTACTAATAAGAAAGTTTATACTATATTTATCCTAAGTAATCTTATATTATATTCCCCCTTCTATTAATCTATAAAAACCGTTTTCCTTTTTCTTTATATAGTTTCTTTCTTCTAGATTTATACAACCCTCTATTCTATATTTATTATAATATTACTATCTTATTATTTCTCTACTTTCTTTCCTTTTTTGTATTTTATTTATTATTATATTAACTACTACTACTACTAGTTCCGGACCCCTTAATAATAACCTTTTTTATTACTATATTTTTTCTAAGTTCACTACTTATATTAATAGTAATTATATTATTAAAAGTAATTCTAGTAATAAGAAGACCTAGCCCCCTAATATAGTTATCTCTTTTTACTTAAATTATTATTCTAAGTAAAATAAAAGTAGTATTACTTATCTCTATATACTAAGTTATAGTTAATCTTATAATTAATATTTAAAGTTCAAAAGTAAATATAAGTAAAGCTTTTATTTCTTTACTACTGGCTTGAAGCTATATATTATTAACTATTAAGTTGATTATTTGATTATATTTAGTAAATATATTATTAGTCTTATAATTACTATTTCTTAAGGGAAATATAATATTAAAAGCTATTAAACTACTATCTTTTTACTAGAGTTTTCTACTATAGTCTAATACTATAATAACTATTTCTATTATATTGAATAAGAAACCCCTATTGATATTACTACTATACTTACTATTCTTTCTTTTTATACTAAAAATACTCCTACTTTTACCTTTACTTTTACTTCTAAATAAATTATTACTAATTTTAGTAGTATTATATAAATAATAGTAAGTTTCTCCCCTTCTCTTTTCTTATTTTTATTATACTAACTTTTTTATAGTAAAGCATTATAATATATTCTAGTAGTTATATTACGTTTTACTAATATTATAGCTATATCCTTAGCCTTATTAATACTCGCTCGCCTATATATTACTATTATATAATTACTAATTTTTACTCATACTAATAATACCCTACTTATAAATAAATACTATTTATTACTATCCCTAATAATAAAGAGAAAAAAGAAGAAAATAATAATAAAAGAGAAGAGGAATTCTATAAATATCAAGAGGTATAAGATAATACTAATCTTTTTATTTAGTTTATTTATTTAGTATTTTAGGAATAAGTCTAGTAGCTAGTTATATATATGTTCTAGGGACTATTATATTATTTAATTTATAATTTATATAGTTTTTTATTATTAGTAAATTAATATTAAGCTATTATTCTCCCTAATATCCCTATACTATAACTCGAATTATAATATAGCTTTCTTATTACTAAGGTTTTCTAATGATTCTTATATTAAAATATTATTACTTTTTTATTTAACTAACATATTATAGTTATATCTTTACCCTAGTATATTCCTTATTACTAGTATTTCCTTAATGTTATATTCTTCTTAAACTCTACTATCTTCCCTAGTAAAGACTAAAATAGGATTAAGGTATATATCTATATATTATTAGGCTAGTAATAAACTATCTTTTACTTATTTAATAAAGTTAATATAAAATATCAAATAAATATTTATAAGAATATCTAATATAATATTTAGTAAGTTTAATATATTAATAACTTTATATTTAGAAAATACCTAATTAAGCTTCTTATTTAGTTAATCTATTTTAATATACTATAGTAATAGCTTTACTTTATCTTTAACGCATATTACAAGCTATACCTAGCTAGTTAACTCCAGCTCTACCTAAGTCCCGATAACTATACCTAAGAAGTCAGGTACTAGTAGGCTACTAGTAAGCCCCTAGTACTACTTCTTAAATAGACTTTTTACGTTTTTCGTAAGAATTTCTCTTTTACTCTTTAGTTCTAAATAAATAGTATTTATACTTCCTATAGCTGAATTATAACCTAAGCCTAGCTTTTCGTACCCTATAATTTTAGTAGTTATTTTTAGTTATATATATTAAGTTTTAGTTTTAATAAAGCTCTCCCTAACTATTACTAAGAAGTCTTCTACTATTATAAAGTTAAATATTAGAATTAGNAGATATTAGGTTAAATATAGTTTTTTATTAAATAGAGGGATTAGGGTAAAGTACTATTCTTTATTAGTTATAATCCCTGAGATATTATTAGTAGAGTATAGTTCTTGATAAAGATTTATAACTAAGTATTAAGGCTAATTATTATTATAAGATAGAGGGAACTAATACCCCCTAAGAGACCCCTATAATTAGTATTACTATAGAAGAGTTACTATAATAGTATCTAAGTATAACTATTACCCTACTCTATAAGAAGATTATAGTACTAACTACTAAGTTAGTAGAGAAAGAATTAAAACCTTCCCCTAATACTACTACTACCCCCCTAGAATTTACCTATATAGTTTCTATTTTTTAAAAAAAACTTTTTCCCTTCCCTAATAAGTTCTTAAGTAATAGAAAAAAGTATAGTACCTAGATTTACTAGATAAGGGGAAAATTAAAAATTAATTAGGATTTCTTTAAAATAGATAAATAAAAATAATACTTAGTTTATTCTTACTTAGACCCTAAGGTTTAATAAATAGTAAAAACTTTTTTTATAACTAGAAAACTAGAGAAGAACTAGGATCCCTAA
>RYZW01000348.1:10602-36417 GCA_004367215.1 Colletotrichum trifolii
GTTTTAGTTATAATAGTTATAGCTAGATATCTCTATACCTATTCTATATGTCTTTTTTTATAAATAGCTATATAGATTTCAAGGAAATTTCAGTTCTATTATAAAAGTATAGACACAGAAAAGCAATAGATTACGGAATACCTAATTCTTATAGGCGCTTTATTTTATTCTATCTTTAAAAGGTTTATAAAAACTCTTAACCCTATAACCTTAATAGTTACTTTTAGCTATATATATTAAGCCTTAGTCTCGACAAAGCTCTCCCTAACTATTACTACGAAATCTTCTACTACTATAGAGTTAAATATTAGAACTAGGAGTATAATTATCTATAATAATAGGCAATTTCATTACTATTTTAACTAGTTATAAGCTAGTATTAGTATAAATACTATTATCGGGTAAAATCTATAGTTAAATCTATATATAAGGTAAAGGGCTTAGATACTATTCCAAGTATAAAGCAAAAGTAACCAAATAAGTTATTTATTAATTATAATATTTAAGATAATTTTATTAAAATTTATTTTAATAAAGTAATAGGTTTAGTTATAATAGTTATAGTTAGATATTTCTATGTTTATTCTATATTTCCTTTTTCTATAAATAGTTATATAGATTTCTAGGAGATTTTAGTTTTATTATCTAAAATATAGAAGACTATTAGATTATAGAAAACCTAGCTTTTAGTATTCTATATTATTCTATTTTTAAAAAGTTTATAAAAGTTCTTAATTCTATACTTTTAGAAGTTATTTTTAGTTATATATATTATACTTTAATCTTAATAAAACTTTCTTTATATAGACTATTACTATAAAGTTTTCTATTACTATCAAACTAAATTTTGGAACTAGGAATATAATTATCTATAATAATAAGTAATTCTATTACTATTTCAACTAGTTATAAACTAGTATTAGTATAAATACTATTATTAGATATAATTTATAGTAATATTTTCATATAAAATAAAAAGCCTAGATATTATTCTAAGTATAGAGTATAAATAACTAAAAATATAATTTAAATATCTTAAAATAATCAATTACTACTAATTATAAATATTCTGTTTAAATATTTATTATAATTTTAGTATCTATAATTTTAATATCCTTATTATAAACTAACCTTTTTCTATCCCCGAGATAAGACTTTATACTATTAATATAAAAGTTCTCTATTACTAACATAAAGTAATTTATAATAACTATATAAGTATAGTAAAACTTAGTTTATTCTTATATATAAAGAATTTAAATATATTAATTAAATATTATAGTTATATAAAAAGTTTTTAATCTATTTAAAGTTATATATTTCACAGGAATTCTTTAAAGGAAACTATACCTAGTAGTTAACCTTTACTTTATATATTCTCTAGATAATACTAGGTTTAAGGAACTATTTAAATAGAAGAAACCTTAAGTAGTAATAATATAATTAGTTAAGATAATAGTTAATAAATAGAAAATATATATATATTTATATCTATTATAATTACTTATTATAGGATTATAGTTATATAATACTAGTATTACTAGTTAGTAGTAGTTATTACTAGTTATTACCAAAATAAGCTATAGCTAAAAAGGTTTAGCTAACTAAAACTAACTAACTACTCCTAACTATAATACTTAAAAAACTTTATATATATTATATATACATGATTTCATAGAAAAGAGTAAAAATAGATAGAAAATCTTCGAAAACTATTTAATAAACAAAATAACTTATTCGTAGATCTATAAGCTAAGAATTAATATTTTCTAAATAATAAATCTTGAAATATTAGAAGAAGAGAAATTAATTCTTTTATTCATATATTATAAACTACTTTATTTATACTTAGATTACTATAACGTTATTTATAATATATACCTATAGCTATTTATAAGCTTAGTTCTATTATAATCCTCTCTTTAAATTTATTTAAAACTCCTATAAGATAAACCTAATAATTTATTTATAATATTAAAATTTTCTCTAGTTAAGATATAGTAATTACTAAAAACCCTCTTAAATATAATAGTTCTTTGAATACTATTAATTATTATAGTTAACTTATTATTAACCTTATTTAAATCTTTAAATAAACTAAAGTTATCTTTCCTATATAGCTAGCCATAAAAAGTATAATTAGTAGACTTATAAAAAGTATTTTATATAATCTACTATTACTAATCTACTTACTAGTTAATAAACTAGTCCTTTAAGTATATCTTTAAGGTTAACTATTTTATAGTATTTTAAGAACTTCTACTAATCAGAAATTAAAAACTAGAGAAGTAAATATAATAGAGTATTTTTCTGTAAACTTATTTACTTATTTAGGGTTATAGAAATTATAAATAACTAATATTAAAATTAGTTTAATACTTATAAATAACTTACCTAATACATTATCTTAGAAAAAACGGACTTTTGTAAACTAAATACTATAAAAGAATAATTTATAAAGCTAAAATATAATATTAAACTAATAATAAAGAAAGAATATAGAATTATAAATCTTATAGGATCCTAGATTTAGTATATAATAATAATACATATATATATATAAAAAGAAGTTCTAAGATTTATCCCTTAAGATAAAATACTTCTTTTTATAACTATAGGTCTATAAAAAGTAAATCCTAGTTATTATAGATCTAAGAAAAAATAAATTACTATTTCTATTATAAATAATAAGTAAACAGTAATAATAGTTAGATAAAAAACTTCTTATTAATACTAAAGAATATAAAAGAAAACCTCTTGCCCTTAGTTAATTAGTCTTTTTCATTATTAAATATACTTTAACTCCTCCTATTACCTATTCTTATCTATAAATTACCCTATTATTATATTTCAATTTAATTACTTTTTCCCTAGTAAAGTAACTAATATTCTAAGATTATAACTCCTCAATAAACCTCGTAAGATTCTCTTAATTTATAACTTAAGTCTCTATGTCTTTTAGGAAACTATTAATAATATACTATATTAGGTCTTAATTGATTCTTTTAAGCTTTTAGTATATACTTTTCTTCTTACTTTATACTAAGTATCTTAACTAAAATATTTCTTAAAATTCTTACTAGTTCTATATTCTTTAGATTTAAAATACTTTAGAATAAATATTTTAAAGTAAATCTTACTTATTAAATCTATAGTTTTAAGCTTCCTATATAGATATAAGTAAATTTCTAGTAAACCTTTATAAAACTTTATAACTATAAACTTATTCAAAAATATACCCGAGATATATTTATACTTTATTAATAAGTATTTATCTATAGTAGTATTACTCTCTAGACTAAAGCCTAAATTTACAAATTACTTTAGTACCTAGCTATTATTTATAATTTCTTTATTTAAAAATATAGTAGCTAAAATACTATCCCTTATAGTTATTATAAAGAATATACTTGTATGATTTATAATACAAAACCTGGTTCCTAGGTCTATAATCCATATTTTAAATATATTTCATTACCTAGTAACTTTTATGTTAACTATTTCTTTTATAAAACCTAGAATACTTATTTTTTTAATTCTAATATAATCTATAGGAAATTTAGTTTTAGTTTCTATTATATAAATAAGACGTACTATCTTAATAACGAGTATAATAACCTCCCTATTCTTAAATTAAAAGTTCCTTAGGAGTTTAAGAAAAGTATTATTAATACTATTAATATATTCCCTTTTAAGGAATAGTATAAAATAGACTTTCCTTAGTAGAAAAAAGACTTTAAAGTTCCTAATATATTTTTCACTTTCTTAGCTTATCTTTTTATATATAATCCGCCTATTATATTTAGTATTACTTTCCTTATTAAGAAGTATAAGTCTTAGATTTAGGAGTAACACTTTCTTATAAAATAGGAGTTATTAGTTCTTATATTTATAGAATTAGGTCTATTAGTAGGAATAAAGTAATTATTATTTAATATATTTATAAATATAACCCGGTTATTATAAATAATGGAAAAATAATAAAAAACAACAAAAAATAAAGAATAATAAAATAAGAAAAATATTTTATTAGTATTTATTATATTTATTATCTTTATCTTCTTTGTTTTAATTAATAAGTCTTCTTTATAAATAGGGTTTTCTTTTTCTTTAAAATTATAAACTATATCTCACTAGCTAGAAATTTCCTTAAACTTATACTTATAAAAAAAAGAAAAATAAAATAAGTATTTCAAATAAAAGAAACAAGTATCTAAATAAGCATAATAACTAAATAATAGGTCTATAAATCTATCTCTAAATAAATAAATACTATACTTATCCCATTTAAACTATTATATCCTAGTATTAAACCTTTAACAACTAGGCTATTACTAGAATTTAAATCTTGAATTTAGGATTCTATAGTATTTTCTCTACTATATACTTAATATTTAAGAAGTATTCTTATTATTAAATAGTTAACTTATCTAAAATATTATTATTGGTTTCTCTAGGGATTATAAATTCCTCTTCTTCCTCTTCTTTTTTATTATCTTCTCCTATAAATTCTCTTTATACTAAGAAGATTTTAAATAATTCTTTCTCTAGATTAGATCTATAAATATCTAGATTTATAAGTTCTTAATACTTTTTAGGTACCTATATAAATTTCTATAACCTATTGCCTCTAAATATTACTCTAGTAATTTCTTTTTTATATAGAATTTCTAATTAATATAATAAGAAATCTAGTACTTATAAATAAATCTACAAAAAGCCTATTTATTAATATTTAAACTTCTTATTAGAAGACTTATTAATTACTCTCTTAATATTATAAACTAAAACTAAACTACTAGATTCTAATTACCATTTCTATAAGATATTCCCCTTTTTTCTATTAAAACCCTCTATTACCTTCTAGTATTAGTCTACGATTATTACTACTACTATTTCCCTATCCTTATCTAATTATATAAAAGTATAGATTTTTATATTTAACTCCTCTTTAGGTATTCTTACTAATACCTAGTCTAATACTTTCTATATTAGTATAAATATCTTAATTAGTATAACTACTTTATATCTATATTTTAAGTAGAAAAGTATAAATCCTATCGATACCTATATTATTATTTAATCTACGAATAAAACTATAAGTAAAAAAAGCCTAAAGTCTTTACTATTATTACTTTATAGCTATACTAATAATAGATAACTAATAAATTAATATCTAACTTTAATAACTCTATTAGCTTATAAGTTATATACTAAAGTAATTTTAAACTTCAGCCTATATTACTTATTAAATTTAATAATAAGTTTTTTATTCTCAAGCTTTCTATTTATAATAAAAATACTATAGAAGCTATAATATATAATAACTTCTTCCTATAAAAACTTCATAATTACTTTTAAAGTTAGTTTTAGAAACTATTAAACTTCTAGCTAACCTATAAATATATTTCTAGTTTTAATAAAATACTACTTTCCTACTCTCTAAATATCTAAATAGATATAGTTAAAAAGTAATCTTTAAAGAGTAGTAAATCTATAAAAGTTTCCTATCCTATACACTTTCTTCTTCTAATAATCTAAACAATACTTAACTACTTCCCTTATTTCCTTATATATATTAAACTAGTAATACTAGTTAGCTAATCTCTTATAAACTATTTCTCTTCCTTAATATCCGTTCTTATTATATACAATTAATATCAGCTTCTTCCTAGTATCTTCCCTATCTATAACTTATCTTAGAATTATATGAAATAGTATTAGATAAGTAAATAATAGTTTATTTTGTAATTAAAAAGTTAAAGCCTTTTACCTAAAAACTCTAAAATAGCTAGGGTTAATTCCTGGAAACTTCTTTAGTATTACTAAATAGTAAGCGATTTATTTTATCTCTCTTAATTAGGTTTATAAAAAGTCTAATATTATAGATAGGAAAGTTAAAGCTTTATTAATCTAGCTTATTCCGTCTACGGAAATTTCTATCTCGAATACTTCCTCAATTTATTAATTATCTCTTATAGTATATACTTTTTTAAAGAAACTTCTAGTATTTATATCTATAAAAAGAATTTATATATTAATCTAGTTATCTATATTACTTTCTCCTTATTTATTATCTTAGTTAGATAATCTAAATAGTTTCCTTAAAAATCTATTAGTAGTTAAGTTAGTTATACTACTAATATATTTAATCTCGAAATTAAATATCCTAATCTAAGATATCTAATAAATTACTAATATTCCTAGTAAGTTAGAAGTAGTTTTATTAAGTTATATAATAAGAGTTTTTATATTAGTTTCTAATAAAAAGTATTACTTATAGAAGTAGTTTTGTAAATATTTTAGTATTTTTAATATCTTTTAAAGCTTTTTCTTATTAGTCTTATAGTTAAGTTCTAGGTTTACGAATAAGCTACTCTCGAATTAAGTAATAGTTTACTTTTATTTGATAAATTATCTAAGTATAACTCCCTAGCTAGTACTACTAGTATTTACTATTAAGTAGATCTAGTTACCTATAAAGTTATAGTTAATTAAAATAAATACTAGTAAGCTATAAAACTTATCTTTAAGTTATTCTATAGTAGTAATTTACTTTTATTCTTATTAAGAAAAAGTTTTTCTTTAATAAATTATTAAGTAGTTTTACTATAGTAGAATAGTCCTAAACCTATCCTTAATAAAATACTATAATCCTAATAAATAACCTAACTTTAGATATATTATTATAATACTTCTACTCTTTAATCTTTATAATCTTCAATTCTTCTAAATATCTCCTATAAGTTCTATAGATATACCTAACTATTAAAATAATCTATTATACTTACTAAAACTTTATAATTATAATTATATAGCTAGTAAACTTAATATTTATTAAAACCTTATTAATATCCTCAATATATTCTAGAATATATCTATAAATACTAAAATAGTATAAGTTATCTTTTTTATCATAAGTTATTATTAGCCTTTTAATTGTAATATTATCTAGGAAAACTTTATAGTAGTATAGAATTAAGTTATAAAAGATCCTCGTTATAATTTATATGAATTATATAACTAAGTTAGTACTACTTATAAAAAAAGTATAATACTATAAGAGTCTAAATAGGGTTACGAATATCGTTAAATCTTTATTTTTAAAATCTAAAAGAATCCAGTTATATCCCGAAAAGATATCTAATAGTAATAATAGTTTATATATACTAAAATCTTCTAAAAACTCGTCTATTCCTAAAAAGAGTTCTATATCTTAAATAGTAATTCTATTATTTTTTATTATTAAGTTAATAAGTTATATTTTTTTTATTTTTCTTCTATACTAAAAAAAAGAATTCCTATAAGTTGTATAGTTATATTCTAGTATACTATTCTGAATACGTATTCTTAGAATTTTAAGAATATTATTTATTAGGCTTTTTAGGATAAGAATTAACCTAACCTACTATACTTTATAAAGGATAGTTTTAATTATCTAAAGAAGTATAATAAAGTTTAATATCTTTCTATAATAACTAAAATCCTATACTAATACTTTTTTTCTTATTTTTAGTACTTCTACTAATAATTCTTTTTCTAAAATATATAAATAATTTAGTTTATCTAAGATAAAGTATAATTACTCTAGTATTAAGTATTCCCCTATAGAAATATTCGAGAGCTTTAGTATAATTATGTCTACGAATTAAATTATAAAGTCTTTAGTAATATTTTTCTTTACTTCTTCTTATACTTTTAGTTTCTACTCTAAATCTCTTTCTAGTATTAACTTATCTGATAGTATGTCGTCTACTAATTAAACGTTTTTGTCTTTTCTTTTATATATAGTATTAATATCTTCTATTAATCTATTTTAAATATCTACTACTATTATTTCCTCTTCTTTCTTATTATTCTTTTCAAAGATAGTATTTATTACTTCTAGAATATCCTATCCCTTATAATAAGACTTCTTCTATTTCTTAAAATCTCTAATATAAGTTTATTATTTATATTACGGGGGTTTACGAAAACTATAAAAGTATTGTCCTTTATAGGATAAATATTCTAAACTATATTTTCCTAGGGATATAATAATACTATAAATTTCTTTAGCTTTTAGTTTAATAATTTTTCAAATTGAAACTTCTGAAATTGCCTTAAATTCTTTATTAGTCTTATTTATTACTATAATTACTTCTTTATTATTATTTATTAACTCTTCTATATCTTTTAACATATTAAACTTTAGTACTATTAGTATCTCTCGAAAACTTGTATATACTATATTAGTAATCTTTTTGTACTAGTTTTTTCTTCTATATCTTATTCGCTTATTATTATTTCGTAGTTTTTAATAATAGCTCCTAGTTTCCTTCCCCTATAAAAAGAAGAAGAGAATATATATATTAAATATAATTCAAATTCCTTAAATTTAAAATAATATCCTAGAATTTTATAATTAAATTATATATATAGAAAGATAAAGAAATATTTAAATGAATATTTCTAGACTAAATCTAATTAATAATCTAGTTAAGTATATTCTAAAACGTTATTTAAGTCTTAATAATAAATAATATTCCTAAAACTAAGTCTTTTATAACTATCCTTTTAAATATAATAAAGAATCTAATATTAAGGATATAATATCTCCTAATATAGATATTCTCTATTATTACTCCGTAGAAATCTATAGTTTACCTAATATTTATAATACTTCGTAGCTTTAAACGTATAAGTATTATTCTACTAAATAAACTTGCCTCTTAGATATAATTTCTAGTAATAATGTTAATTACTAAACTAGTATTGATAATCCCCTAGAACTTTAAATTCTTTAAGTCTATAAATTAAATATTAATCTAAAAATAAATTGTAATAAATTATAAACTATAGTAAAACTAGTAATAATATTTTCCCTAATATTAATAAATTCTATTATAATACCTTTAACTTTAATATCTATATTATTAACCTATATAACTAGTATTACTTATATCTATAAATTAGGTAGTATTATTAAATCTATCTTCTATTTATTATTAGACTATATTATTAATTATTTAGTAATGTACTATTAGTTCTATTTATCTATCTAAGCTTGAATTTCTACTTCTTTTTCCCCTCCTTTATTGAATATATCTACGAATTCTTTTTCTATTATAATAAATATTTCTCTTATTTATTAGTTATTCTAGTAATTTTTAATAATTATCTAGGTATACTTATAGCTAACCTAGGTATATATAAGCTAAGCTTTCTAAAAGAAGTCCTTAGGAACTAAACCTTATCCTCTAATTCTTTTAGAATAAATATAGTAAACTATTACTTAAGTTTTAGTATTTATTAGTATTATAGTAAATACTAGTTAACTAGATATTTATTTAGTAATAATTATTTCTTAAAAAGCTAGGTTAACTCGTAGTATAAACTTATTATTCTCTTAGTCTAATTGAATAACTCTTAGCTCTAGCTAAAGTATTTAGTAATTTCTACTATATATATCTATGAATGACTCCCTCTAAAATTTATAAAAATTATAAAGTATAAATCTCGCTATACCCGCTTGACGTAGTGGTTTAACGTCTAGCTAGCTCTTACTATTATGGTAAGAGTAGTAGGTTCGAATCCTGCGGCGGGTAAGCGTGACCGGTAGGTATATATATACCTTCCGGTTATGTAAACTATGTAGCAACTACTACTAGCTATCGGCACTTGCTGCTACTACTATTAACAGCTAGCGACTATTAATAGTAACTAGTAATAAGCGCCGCTAGCTAGCTAGTATCTAGTATTATATAACTATAATCCTTAAAGAGTAACTACGACGGTTAAGCCTATATTTTCCCTATTTGTTAACTATCGTATTAACTAACCACATTTATTACTTGAGGTTTCCTCTATTTGAACAATTCCTTAGTACTAGTAGTATCTATAGGGTAAATAAGGTAAGAGCTGATAACTAGGTACAACTACTTTTAAAAAGTCCCGGAGAAGCATATGATTTATAACTAGGTACAACTACTTTTAAAAGGTCCCGGAGAGGTATATGACTTTAAATAGATTAGAGACCTTTAATATAACTATATTATAAATCTCGCTATATTATATTTTAATTTATTTATTATAATAACTTTCTTAGTAATTATTTTTATATTAATCTCTAAAGTAGTAATTTAAATAAGATTTGAAATTATAATATTAAATATTATATAAACTTCTTCTATTCATTTTCAGTACTATTATTATTCTTTAAGAAACCTCTTATTTATTCTATTAATAACTACTTAATACTTGTTATAATCCTAGAGAATTCGCTAGAAATCAAGGAAAAATCATAATTTAAAGTTTTTAGCTTCCTCAGTTTCCCTTAGGAAAATCTAGAATCTCTAGGTAATATATATAAGAATAGTCTTACTATTTCTTATCTTTTCTTGTATCCTTTATTAATAATACTATTTTCTACTATTATCTTATTATCTCTTTAATAATTAATATAATAAGTATTTTTGGTATAAAAACAAATACTATAAATCTAATAAATAATTAATATATTATAAGATATTATATAATATCCTAATTAACTATACTACTAATAATTATAGTTATCTATATACTAGTAATTAGGATAAGACTATAATATAAATAGAGGAGTTTAGTTATTATAAGTTTTATTCGATTTATATACAGATTTCTTAAAATTACTTTTTTATTGAATCTATGAATTAGTTATATAAGAGTAATAAATTAATTTAGGCTTAATTAATATAGTATAAGTTTTGGTATAAACTATTATTTTATTCTATCTCTTAATAATACTATAAATCGTAAATATCTAATTTTCTATAGAAAAACTAGTATTATTAACCTATAAGTTTTTAAAAATATCTATTAGCTTTTTAGTTCCTATAGTAACATTTTCCTTAAGTAATTTCGTTTTTTTATTACTTAAGCTACTTTTAGTTTTATTAAAACTATTTCTATCTTTTCAAAAAAAATACTTTAAAAGTTATAATTTTTAGTTATCCTATAAGCTATTTTATTAAAACTTAATCTTTTCCCCATTATATAAGAGTAACTTTGAAAGTTCTCTAGTCAATATTAATAAACTCGTGAAATTTATAATGAAAATTATAAGTTATTTCCCTTAGTATTTCAAGAAATATGCTATATATAATACTATATATTAATTCCTAGTTAGGGAAATTAGAGTTGTTTCTAGTAATAGTATAAGTCTAGAAATTATTAATTATAATTAGGAAAAGAATAATCCTTATAAGATTATCTTCTTTTGAATAATCCCCTATAGTAAAAGCTCTAAGTTTCTTACTTGGGTTTTAATTAGTAGTTAAGTCTATAAATCTATATATACTTGAAAAGATCTCTTTAGTTTTAGTCTAGGTTACTTTAGTAACTATAATAGATAACATAGCTTTCTTGAGTTATAAAGTGTAATATATATAAACTACTCTAATTATATTAAATTCTAATTTATAAGATAAGTTAGTAAAAGATTCGTATTTATCTAGGAAATTAGAGATATTATTACTAATAAACTTGAAAGCTTTTTTAGGCTAAGGATATAAAGTAGTTATAGATAGCTAAACTTGAAGTATTTTTACTAGTATTAAATAATTAGCTACTATTAAAGTATAATTTATTAATAAAAACGTAGTAATATTCGTAGATTTATTAACATATCCTAATAGAACCTTAGCTTATAATCCTGAAGTATTAGTAATAAGATTATTCTTAAAGGTGTATTCTAAATAGGTATTACCTAAATTTTTAGAAGTACCTAAAATCTATAGCTAAATATTTTTAAATATAGGGCTTATAAATAAAGGAATAGCTAGAACTAAGAATAAAATTTCTATACTAAGTTCTATAAAAATATTATCTTTATTTTAAACTATCTTAATATCTAAATAAAATTATTATTATAAATATTAAAAATATTCTTTCTAATTACTTATTAATAATAAAAATAATAAATGAAAAAGTAAGTCTCCTATCCTTTTTATCTTTATTTTATTATATTCTTTTTAATTCTATATATTAATTTCTTAAAGAATCTCTAAAATATTAACAGATTAGTTGATTTATAGATATTCTAATATTATCTATCTTCTCTAAAACTAAAAATATCCCTAGTTATATATATATAACTATTTTACGTATTATCTTCTCTAAAAGCTATACTTTCCTTGAAAAGGTATCTAAAGTATTATATATAACTATCTTATATATCGTCTTCTCTAAGAATTATACTTTCCTTAAAAAATATCTAAAGTATCTATTCATTTACCTCTATATTTTAGAAAATAAAATAGTCTTACTATACTTATTAGCTAAGTAGAATTACTTTTATAATTTAGTCTTTTTATTTTTATTATTTTATTTTGTTTTTATTAGAATAGTCATTTTACTAATTCTATTTCAAAAGAATTTTAAAAAAGAAATATTTTATTCAAGCATATATTTAATCTACGAATAACCTACTAAAACTAATTTTATAATATTAAAATATACTAATTATCAGATAAAACTATATAAATACTAGCTTAGATCTATTTTCTAGGTTTCTAAACTATCTACTTATTAGAAAGTCTAAATATAGCTATTATTTATCTTTCTTATAACTTATCTAAATCTATAAACTATTTTCTTAGTAAAATATATTATCTTTTAAACTTATTTATCTATTCCTTTAAAAGATTAAGTAATATATTGTATTTTTATTATATAATATATTAACTTATTCGTCGAAATAGTATAGAAATATCTTTCTATCCTAGCTTATAAAGACTAAAAATAGAATAATCTACTTCTAAGCACTATTAAAATAGGCTATAGCTAAAAAGGCCTAGTTAACTAAAGCTAACTAACTACTCCTAGCTATAACACTTAAAAAAACTTCATATATACTATATATATATAATTTCATAGAAGAAATAAAAATAGATAGAGTATCTTCGAACAGTATTTAATAAAAAGAGCAACTTATTCATAGATCTACAAGCTAAAAATTAATATTTCCTAAATAATAAGTCTTGAAATATTAGAAGAAGAGAAGTTGATTCTTTTACCTATATACTACAAACTACCCTGTTTATACTTAGATTACTATAAACCTACTTATAGCATATACTTATAGCTATTTATAGGCTTAGCCTTATCATATTACTATTAATAATTACTAGCTATTAATATTAATAGCTATGAGTAAGTACTAATAGCTAGTAGTAATTACTATATAGTTTACGTAATCAGAAAGTATATATATACCTACTAGTCACGTTTACTGACTATAGGATTCGAACCTACTACTTTTACTATAAATAGTAAAAGCTAGCTAGATGTTAAACTACTATCTTAAGTAGAATTATTAATTAAGTATAACTAATATATAAATAATATTTATATAAATATATATATTCCTAATATAATTAGATAGTTTTTAAAACTTCTATAATTATATTACTAGAATATTTAAAAATATTTAGTAATTAGTATTATAGTAGTATATGAATATTAAAATATTACTTAATTAATACCTAGTCCTCGATATTATTTATTTAGTATAGTAGATTATGAGTTAGCTAGATAATATTCTGTTGAATATATGAGAATATATATAGTACTAAAGCTGCCGTGCGATTCTACTAGCGACTATATAACTTAAGTAGTTTATATAAAGTATTTAGTTACTTTTACTCTATATTTAGAATAGTATCTAAGCTTTTCACCTTATATATAGATTTAACTATAGAATTTACCTAATAATAGTATTCGTACTAATGCTAGCTTATAACTAGTTAAAATAGTAATAAAATTACTTATTATTATAGATAATTATATCCCTAGTTTTGATATTTAACTTTATAGTAGTAGAAGATTTCGTAGTAATAGTTAGGGAGAGCTTTATCAAAACTAGCTATAATATATATAGATAAAAGTAACTATTAAAGTTATAGAATTAAAAACATTTTTAAACCTTTTAAAAATAGAATAGAATATAATACTTATTTTAAAATATAAAATCTAAGTATTCCGTAATTTCTTACTCTTCTATAACTTTTATAATAAAACTGAAACCTCCTCGAAATCTATATAGCGACTTATAAAAGTATAATTATAAAGTAAATATAGAAATGTCTAGCTATAATTATTATAACTAAAACTATTTGTATGTTAAGTTAGGGTTTAATAAAATTATTCTAAATACTATAATTAAAACATAACTTATAGATATTTAAAAGAAAATCGTCTACTTATCCTATAAATTACTATACTAAGCTAACAATATTAGTAACTAGGTATTAATTAGATAACACTTTAATACTGATATTCTACTATAATATTAGTTACTAGATATTCTAGTATATTATAGTATTATAATTATAGGGGTTTTAAAAGTTATCTAGCTATACTAGAAATATGTATATCTATATAAGTATTATTTAAATATTAGCTATACTTAATATATTAAGAATATTTGCTAATAAGAGTAGACTAAGTCCTATTATACTTATATAGAGATTATAAGTTAGCTTATATTAATAGTAGAGAATCTTGATATTTGTAGTATAAAGTTTTATTTTGGGGTAAGTAGGGTTTAGTTAATGGGGATATTAAAGTTGCGGATATTAAAGTTATAATAAATATTTAAATAGAATACTTATAGTTAGTAGTAGTCAAATATCCCGAGATATTTAAATTATATATTAATAGCTATGAGGGTATAAAAATGTGAGGTTATTATAGAAGGAGTTATCAGTTATTTATTATTAAAAAGGTTAATACGGGGCAGGTATACTAGCTGTAACTATAAGCGGTTCGGCCCTAGATTAACTAGGGGCTAGCTATAATAGTTAGTAGGGGAAGTAGGAAAGCTAAAGTTATACTTTAAGGGGGAATATATCTACTAATAATCGTAGTAGGGAGCGAGCTATTAGCCCCTCTTATATTATATAATATTGGTTATATTGAAGGTCTCTGATCTATATAAAGTTATATACTTCTCGCAGTTCCTTTAAAGGAAGCTATACCTAGTACTTTAAACCCTATAGATACTACTAGTTCTAAGGAACTATTTAAATAGAGAAAACCTTAGGTAATAAATATAGTTAGTTAATATAATAGCTGATAAATAGAAGGTATATATATATTTATATCTATTACAGTTACTTTTTAAGGATCGTAGTCACGTAACACTAGATACTAGCTAGCTAGTAGTACTTACTACTAGCTATTAATAGTTACTAGCTATTAATAGCTATTAGTAAGTACTAGTAATAGCTAGTAGTAGTTACTATATAGTTTACNAAACTTTCTTAAAAATTCTAAAATATTAATATACCTAGAATTATTTAGTTATATAGTAATAAGTTTCAATTAAATATAAGAAAATCCTTAAGAATACTAATTTAAATATCTCTAGTCTAATATAGTATAATAAATAGTATACCATCTATTTCTAAATAGTTATATATAATATCTTAGAAATCTAAAGAATTCTTATAGTTAAAAAATAATTTTAAATATTTACTTAATATATTTTACCTAGTTAAACTATAATTTAGTATTAGAAAACCCTCAAGAGAGAAACTCTAAATTTCAATATCAAAACTTTAACTAAATATAAAAAGATCTCAATATCTATATTTTATACTAATAAAAACTTAACTAAGGATTATAGTAAAATATTAGCTATATTAGCTATTCTTATAAGAAAGTTAGATATAACTTAAGCTAAAATAAAATACTTATATAATTTCAAAGATTATTTATATTTTCTAGAAACCTATAAACGTATTAAATATACTATTACTAGTTTATATATCAGGTTCCCTAATATTCAGATATCTATTACTACTTAAAATAGTATTATAGATAAAGTAAATAATTCTAAACTCTATACTTTATAATAGAAGTTTATTAAGAAAGAATAGTTAAACTTTAAAAAGTATACTAGTAAAACTAAGGAGCATTTAAATACCCTAAAAATTAAATTAGTCTCTTTAAGAAGTAAATCTAGTAATACTAACTACCCCTCTAATTTCATATATATTAGTATTAACTTTATTTTCCTTAAAAAACTATCTAAAATCCTTCTAGAAATCTTCTTAACTACTTAAAACTTTATATATTTTTAAAGAATATGGTTTTAAATAATTATAAAGTAATCTATATTACTAATTTAATAGATTTCTTTAAAAAAGGATCTTGTAAGCTTAGTAAGGGAATAGATTTAGTTTAATATAATTTACCTAATTTTTTATAGTTAGATAAAGTACGAAAATTATTAAGAGAACTTTCGATAATCTAAAGGAGAAGAATATGCTTAATTTAATATTAGATAATATTACTTATATTGAAAACCTTTATACTAATATTATCTTAGAAATACTATTCTTTAATAAAACTAAAATCTAGTATATAAGACTAGATTATACCTTTAGGTTTAGCTTAATTAAGTACCCTATTATTATAAGATAGTTCCTTAGAAAGTATAATTTTATTTTCCCTAAATATAAACCTATTTTAAACTATCTTATAGTCTATTTAAATATTTCTAGTATTATTTTAGAATTACTAAATATTCTATTCTCCTAACTATACTTTAAAATAGTACTCCTAGAATTAAAATTTAAGAATACTTATACTTAATATTTCTAAGTAGGATATCTAAAACAGATTATTCTTAGATATTTAGTTTTTAATACTTAGGGGGTAAAAATTACAAAACTAAGGTAATTAAACTATTCTTACTATATAATTACTTATTTTTAATAAGTTATCTCTAGATAAACTTTAGAGTTATATTTAATTTACCTATTTTACTATATTACCTAGAATCTATTTAATTTCCCTGAAATATATATAGGTAACTCCTAGATTCTTATTATTAAAAATAAGTTTTTAGGTTTTCTTTTTTTATTTATACTACTTAATAAAACTTATAATTTAGGCTTTTAAATATTATTAATATTTAAAAGATAGATAAAAAGATAGAAAGAATTTTCGATTTATAGAATTCAATAAAATATTAAAAGAATAGTAATAGTAGTTAGTAGAAAAGCTAATTACTAGAAATGAATAATAGAATAAAGGATTGATCTTAAGTTATTTCCCTCTTATACTAAAAAACTAGTTAGAATAAATAAATATATTAGAAAGAAACTAATTACCTAAAATATAAAAATATAAAAAACTATAGGATTACTATTTAAACTAGAAGTAAAGTCGATTTAAGTAGTAACTATACTATATAATATATCTCTAAATACTCGAAATAACTAGAAATTACTATATAAAATTGAAAAGACCTAGTATAAGTAGTATTTGTATTAGTAAGTACTAGAATATACTCTAAACCTTTATTAAAACTTAGAATTTTACTAGGGATAGATTTATAATTATAATTATTAAATATACCTACTTAAGAAATACTATAAATAAAGTATCTTTAAAAAGTTATTTAAAATTAAACTAAGACAAAATATTAGATATCTAATAAGCTATATTCGAAATACTTATAATTTATATAAAATCTAGATTTTTACGTTTTAGAAAATTATTATTACTTGAAATATTAAATTTAATAAGATGAGATTTTATTCAAAGTGAAATTCATACGAAATACTTATAAAGGAAATTATCAAATTACTAATTAAATTAATTACTAAAAAAAGAAAAACTTTATTCTTGAAATATTTAGAGAATTTAGAATAATAAGAATACTTAACGAGGAAACCTCTCTTCTACTAGCTACCTTATTAATACTAGAAATAACCTAAAATATTAAATTAAACCTAGAATTAGTTTCTAAGATTAATAAGAGGAATTTAATTATACCTCAACTAATACCTGAACTAATAAGACTAGTTTAGGTTTCTAAATAATAATAACTAAATATAATAATCCTAGGTAAAAGTAGGAGTTTAGGAAATATATTAATAATAGAGAACTAGATAGTATACTTAAAATTAAAGATCTAGCTAACTAAGAGGGGATACCTACTTTAACTAAAAATAGAAATACTTACTTTAAAATCTCTATTTAACTAACTCGGAATAAACTAAAACGTAACTCTAGACCTTAACTAACTAGGTTAAGATCTTTAACTACCTAAGAACTAAGCTAATAATATAGGAATAAATAATAATAAAAATTAGAACTACAAATTACTATTAGTAATTATATAGTACTCTTAAAAATATATAATAGTAGTATTTTATACTTCTTAGAGTATAAATAAGATAGTTTTACTAGTACTTATTGATTTAATTAGTAGTAAAAGCTAAATAAAAATAGTTTTAACTTTTTAATAGTTTTCTTTATTATTTAAAATATGATATTAAGGAAGAAAGATCTTTTTATTAGAATTTAAATATATTTTAATTAACTAATTATACTACTAAAGACTTAGAAAAATATTACTAATTTATTAGAACTAATATAAAGTTCCTTTATTAAAATAGTAAGAACTAAAATTATAAAGTTAAAAGAAAAAAATACTTAGTAAGAAATAAATTACTAAGATATTAGATCTAAACCTTTTCTTCTTAAATAAGCTTTTGCTTATAAGATAAATATAAATAATTTTCTAGAATAGAAATAGTATAAAGTAAAGATTTATTTATATAGGGATATATAACTAGTTAATTTATCATAAACTATATATATAATAATACTAGTTACCTGAACCTTTCAAGTAGCTATAATAATTATAGTATAATTTAACCTCGAAATCTACTAGTTTAATATTATTAATATATTTCTAAATACTATAAAAGACCTGAATAGATTTCTAATAATAGTTAAATTACTAAATAGATTTAAAATTACAAAGTATTATATAGAACTCAAATATACTTTTTATAAACTTCGAAATATATCCCTTTTTAGTATAAAACCTTTTGTATTACTCTTAAATTATTAAATTTCTAGCTATACTTAGAAAAGCTTTATCTATTCAAAAATAAAACTTTAAGTATCTTTATCCTATTTTATATAGATAATATTTTTTTTCTTATATTATATAATAGCTAAAAAAGAGACTTATAAGATTATTAAAAATATTAAGTATACTTATAAACTTAAAGAGTAGGGCCTTATTAAGTATTTCCTAGGGGTTTAAATAATTAGAAATTATAAGTATTATAAGATTTACTTAGTTCATAATATATATATTACTAAAATTACTAAATACTTCAATCTTAACTATAACCTAACTCGAATAATACTACTTCTAGTAATAACTTTTACTATAGATATTAGTTAAATTATACCTAAAGAGATTCACGAATACTAAACTAAAATTAGTTTAATTTTTTATACTTCTATTATAGTATAACTAGATACCTTATTCATCTACTCTCTACTTTCAGAATACCTGATGAATCCTTCTTAAATATATATAAATACTATAAACTACGTAATTTAGTATTTCTATAGGGTAAGATTCCTAATATTATAATTCAGAAGCTTAGGAAGTATTAACGATATATATAAATACTATAAACTACGTAATTTAGTACTTTTATAGGACGAGATTCCTAATACTATAATTTAGAAGTTTAAAGAGTATTAATAAGATATGTTAAATACTTTTAATTACTAGAAATACTTTATTTATAAATTATAAAGACACTTAAGAATTAAGTTATAACTACATTATCTTTTTCTTTAGAAAACTAATCTAATAGAAAACTACCTAATAAAGTATTATAACTATATTAATAACTAAAATGAAACTTCTTAGTCTAAAATATACCTCAAAAGAAACTATAATACTAAATAAACTATTTCGAAGTATTAAACTTAACTTAAGAAATATTTAGAAAATCTATTATAATAACTACTAGATAATTAAACTAGTAATCTTAAATAGTAAATACCTATTTACTAGACTTTAATATATAGATATTTAATAGATATAACTTTGCTAAGAATACTTAAAAAGTAATTTCAAAGTAATTTATATACTTATAGAAATAATACTAATAAATAGACTTATAAAGAATCTAACTTAAATAAAATTTAAATACTTTAAAGTATTTCTTAATTTTACAGATCTATAAGTAATATTCTCTAGCCTAATGAAAATAATAAAGAAAACTACTTAAACCTATTTCCTTATCTACTTAAATAATATAAATAAATAAAGCTAAAATAATCCCTATTTTTAATAGAATATTTTTATAGTAGTAATATACAAAGTAAGAATATATCGGAACTCCTCTAATTATTTAGGGGGAATAAAACTCTTAAGATAAGTTTTTATCTAACTAAGTACTAAAAACCTAAACTCTCAGCTCTAAATAGGTAGGCGAAATATAATAATAAGTATGTAGAAATCGACTTATATAGATATTAAAAACGGATTTTAGTTTTTGAAAAGAATAGATATAAAAGTTTAAGCTTATCCTAAATACTAAGATTATTTAAAGCTATAAAGTAAAGTACTATAACTATAACTGTAAGCTCTAAACCCTCTAAGAACTAGCTAAAGTATACTATAAACTGTAAATACTTTAGAAACTAGCTAAAATATAGTAAATCTACTAACTAAAGAACTAGTTACTATTACTAAGAAAGTAGGAATAAACAGTACAAACTAAAGTATTTAAATAGTTTAGAATACCTAAACTAGGAAAATTATTCAATAATAGGACTTTTAGTAGTAAAGTCTTAGATATTTCTATTCTTAATAAAAATAACCTCGAAATCCTTCTTTTATTTTAATTATAACTTAAAATAAATAAATTTCTTCGTATTACTAAATTTCTTAACTTTTAACTAAAAATAGTTAAACTCAAATAGAAAATCTTAAGTTAAAATACTTATTTTACTAGTATTACAAATTTAGAGAATTTCTAAATAGTTTTTAAATACCTTATAAGTTTAGTTAGAAACTAGAATATAAGTATTCCTTAAACCATTTTTATATTAGTAATATTAGTTAGAAACTAAATCGTAACTACTGATATTAATAGTATAAACATAAAAGCTCTATAAAAAGATAAAACTAAACTTATATAATATATAAGGGATAGTTCAAACTAGCTATAAATCTCTAATAGTTTTTATTTAAAATAAATGATTATTATATTCTTTAGCTATTTTATTTTTCTTAGAAAGAGTAGATTTATTTAGGGTCTTCTTTAGAGTAGTAAATTTACTACTAGGTTTTACGAACTATTATTTAGTAACTTCTAGTTAGTATTTAAAATTATTTATCTCTAATAAAATTTCTTAGTTTCTAATCTAAGAAGATTTATATATTATACTAGTAGTAGCTTTCACGTATTTTTTAAGTAATTTAGTTACTTCTTTAATATTTTTATTATTATCTTCTTCTTTAGTAGTAATAACTTTAGATATCTTATTATTATTACTAATAAACTTAGGTACTTCTTCTTTTTCTTTAAAGTTACTAGTTAAATTATCTTTTCTATTATTACAAAAACATTCTAGAACAATAACTTTCCTTAGATAACTATAAAGTTATTTTAAACTAGTATTACTAGTAGGATTCTTAATTAAAATAGCTCCCCTCTTAATAATACTACTTAGTTTAAGTATCTTAAGGAATTTTAAAAATAGTAATAGATATTCTAGTAAATCAGGAAACTCTTTAAAATATAGATAAATAAATAATTTCAGATAAAGTAATTTACTTTTATACTATTATAAAAGGTTTAGACTACTAATAAGGTTATTTTCCTCAATAGAATTAAACTAAGCTTGAATCTTTAAAATAGAATACTTTTGGATAGGATTACTAAAAATAATAAATATATTAATAGAGAGAAAAGAATAGAAGAAAGAATAAGAATTAAATTTCTTATATGGGAAGGAACTACCTAGAAACTACTAAATAAAAAACATTTCCTAAAAAGATTATAGAAAAGTATTTTAGGTTTAAGACTTATTATTTTTATTAGGCAAATAAAAGTGAAAAATACCTAAGATAACTATGAATTCTAATACTCTATTACTTTTTAGACTTAGATTAAAGAATAATTACTCTAACTTAAAAACATAACTAGTAATTACTAGTACTAGATTTTTAATAGAAGAGGATATAAAGTATTTTAGAAAGTTACTAGTAATATTATATTAGTTCTTAGGTTTAATAATATCTCCCTTAATAGATTTCAAGGGTTTTTCCTATAGTTAGAATATTAGTAATAACTAATATATATTATTATACCTAAAACTAATATATAGAATCTATATTACTAATTATATACTACTTATAAGTAAGAAAGTAACTATTAAAAATATTAGTGAAGAAGAAAAGAAAAATCTAATAAGTTAAAAATCGATAAATAATTTATTTATCATATATAAAAAGATCGAATTACTAGTAATTTCAGAAAGAACTAACTAATTACCCCTATTAATACTTAATAAAAATAGTTAAATATATAACTAATTATAATAACTTTATTAATTCCTTTTATTTAAACGCTTAAAAACTTATTTTAAGAAACTATTTACTTTTTTTTATTTATTTAGTATATTACTTAGATTACATAAAAGTATCTCTAATAGCTCTACTACTAGGGGAATATATAAGAATATATATAGTACTAAAGCTACTATATAACTCTACTAATTACTATTTAACTCTAATAGTTTATATAAGATATTTACTATTCTATTTAAACGTATTTAGACGCTTTATTCTAATTAGAAGAAAATATACCTTTTAATAACCTCTTTTTAGATTATATACTATATTATTTATTTATTATAAATATAATATTAGAATATAGGAGGGGCCGATAGCTCGTTCTCTACTACGACTATTAGTAGATATATTACCCCCCAAAGTATAATTTTAGCCCTCCTACCCCCCCTATTAACTACTTACTATAACTAGCCCCTAGTTAATCTAGGGCTAAACCCTTTATAGCTATAGTAACTAGTATACCCGCCCCGTATTAACGTTTTCGATAATAAATAACCAATAACTCCTTTCACGATAACTTTATACCTTTATACCTTTATACTTTTATAGTTATATATAATTCAAATATCTCGAGATATTTAATTACTACGAATTACAAATACTCTATTTAAATCATAACCTCAATATCCGTAACCTTAATATCCCTACTAAACTTTACCTACTCCTAAGATAAGACTTTATACTACTAATATAAAGGTTCTCTATTACTAATATAAGCTAATTTATAATTTCTATATAAGTATAGTAAGACTTAACCTATTCTTATTAGTAAATAATTTTAATATATCAAATATAGCTAACTTATAAATAATACTTATATAGATATAGATATTTCTAGTATAGCTAGATAACTTTTAAAACTTCTATAATCATATTACTATAATACTCTAAGAATATCTAGTAACTAGTATTATAGTAGTATATTAATATTAAAGTATTACTTAATTAATATTTAGTTTCTAATATTATTAGCTTAGTATAGTAAGTTATAGGTTAGCTAGATAATCTTCTTTTAAATATCTATAAGTTACCTATTAATTATAATATTTGAGATAATTTTATTAAAGTTTATTTTAATAAAGTAATAGTTTTAGTTATAACAGTTATAGTTAGATATTTGTATACTTATTCTATAGTTCTTTTTTTATAAGTAGTTATATAGATTTCGAGGAGATTTTAATTCTATTATAAAAGATATAGAAGAATAATAAATAACAAAACACCTGGCTTTTATAAGTACTCTATTTTATTCTATTTTTAAGAGGTTTATAAAGGTTCTTAACCTTATAACCTTAATAGTTATATTTAGCTATATATACTAAACCTTAGCCTAGGTAAAGCTTTCCCTAATTATTACTATAAAGTCTTCTACTACTATAGGGTTAAATATTAGAACTAGAAGTATAATTATATACGATAATAGGTAATTTCATTAACTAGGAATATAATTATCTATAATAATAAGTAATTTCATTACTATTTTGACTAGTTATAAGCTAGTATTAGTATAAATACTATTATCGGGTAAAATTTGTAGTTAGATCTATATATAAAGTAAAAAGCTTAGATATTATTCTAGGTATAGAGTAAAAGTAACTAAATATTAGAATATTATAAATATACTTATTAGCTTTAGGAAAGGCTAATAGCTTGCTCTCTACTATAACTATTAGTAGATATATTACCCCCTAAAGTATAACTTTAACCTTTTTACCCCCCCTTACTAACTACTATAACTAGCCCCTAGTTAATCTAAAGCTAAACCCCTTATAACTATAATTAGTATACTTACCCTATATTAACTTTTTAATAATAAATAACTAATAACTCTTTTTATAATAACTTTAAAGAGGGGCTGATAGCTCGCTCTCTACTACGACTATTAGTAGATATGTTGCCCCCTGAAGTATAACTTCAGCCTTCCCACCCCCCGCTAACTACTATAGCTAGCCCCTAGTTAATCCGGGGCTAAACCCCTCATAGCTATAGCTAGCATACCCGCCCTATATTAACCTTTTCGCAGATAATAAACAACCGATAACTCCTTCTATAATAACCTTATACCCTTATACTTTTATACTCTCATACTCTTATAACTATATATAATTCAAATATCTCAAGATATTCAATTACTACTAACTATAAATACTCTATTCAAATATTTATTATAACCTCGATATCCGCGACCTTAATATCCCTACTAAGCTTTACCTACCCCCAAAACAAGACTTTATACTACTAATATAAAAGTTCTCTATTACTAATATAAGCTAACTTATAATCTCTATATAAGTATAGTAGGACTTAGCCTGCTCTTATTAGTAAACGATCTTAATATATTAATTAATTATAACTAATAATTAACTTATAAATAATACTTATATAAATATAGATACTCCTAGTATAGCTAAATAGCTTTTAAAACCTCTATAATTACGTTACTATAATACTCTAAAGTATCTAATAATTAGTATTATAGTAATATATTAATATTAAGGTATTACCTGATCAATACCTAATCCCCGATATTATTAGCTTAGTATAATAAGTTATAAGTTAGTTAGATAATCTTCTTTTAAATATCTATAAGTTACTTATTAATTATAGTACTTAGGATGATTTTATTAAGGCCTATTTTAATAAAGTAATAGCTTTAGTTGTAATAGTCATAGCTAGATATCTCTATACCTATTCTATACTTCTTTTTTTATAAGTAACTATATAGATTTCGAGGAGATTTTAGTTCTATCATAAAAGATATAGAAGAGTAATAGATTATAGAATACTTAGCTTTTATGTCTTAAAGTAAGTACTTTATTTTATTCTATCTTCAAGAGGTTCATAAAGGTTCTTAACCCTATGACTTTAGTAGTTATTTTTAGCTATATATATTAAACCCTAGTCTCGATAAAGCTTTCCCTATACAGACTATTACCACGAAGTCTTCTACTACTATAAAGTTAAATATTGGAACTAGGGGTATAATTATCTATAATAATAAGTAATTTCATTACTATTTTAACTAGTTACGAGCTAGTATTAGCACGAATGCTGTTATTAGGTAAAATTTATAGTTAAATCTATATATAAGGTAAAGAGCTTAGATAGCATTCTAGGTATAGAGTAAAAGTAACTAAATAATAACCTTATACCCTTATACCCTTACACCCTCATAGCTAATTACAATTCAAATATCTCAAAATATTTAATTACTACTAACTATAAGTACTCTATTCAAATATTTATTATAACCTTAATATCTATAACCTTAATATTCCTATGAAACCTTATTTACCCCTAAGATAAAACTTTATACTACTAATATAAAAGTTCTCTACTACTAATATAAGCTAACTTATAATCTCTATATAAGTATAGTAGGA
>RYZW01000349.1:0-41633 GCA_004367215.1 Colletotrichum trifolii
TATTTAGGAAATTTTAAATAAAAGATTATAATTACTTTTTCTCGCGTAAAAACCTTACTAATTTATAGTATAGTAATAATAGATAAGTTAACTACTAATTAGTATTGGTTTATTTATAAAGGATAATTATATATTATATATAATCTTATCATATAAGTATAAAAAAGTTCTTATATTTATTATTATTATTTCTATATTTTATAACTATATATATAAATATATAAAACTCTAGATTTATAATCTAATAGTTACTTATTAATTATTATAGTACAAAGCTGTAACTAGTAATAAGTATTACTAGTAAAGTATAGAAGTATATAGCTATATATACCTTATATATATAGAAGTATATAGCTATATATACTATATACGTATAGAGGTATATATACTATACGCAGTAGTATATACTATATAGTATAGTATTACCGATATTAGCTCTTTTAAAAACTAAAAGAGAAGTATTTTTAGTAAATATTTTAGTAGTTAAAATATATAAGTTTAGTATAATATATACTTTTTAGTATAGTAGTTCTTTTAGTACTATAAGACTTTTAATTATTATATATAATTAGGAAGCAAAATCTAGTATATATTATATATAACTAAATATAGCTATATATACTACATGAAGTTCTATTTTAAGTAGTTTAAGTAAGGCGAGGCCTGTAGAGATAGCGCCGGCGTCCGAGGCTTACCCGGTGCAAACTCTACCTCTCAAGCGCGTTATTCCTAACATGAGGACCCAATAGTCGGGTGAGATGTAGTCTCCTTCCGAGAAGGAAGTGCGCTTCTTAGGTTCAAGTTAGGTAGTCACACGCTATCCACCAGCATATACTGGTGGTACCAGAACAAGCCGACGGCCTAAGCCCTAGTCTCCCTCTGGGCCCGTATCCCTTCTCAATCTTTGTTCTGCCACCGTTTCTTGACTCACCAGCTTTCAGTGGTCTTGGAGTTGTTTCTTTGCGACTCGAGATTTGTTTGACCATTGGTGACGAGGATTGGCTGAACATATTGTTCACCGCTCCCTTCCATACGTGGCGAGCGTTGCCTGAGAGGTACGTGTTTCCCGGCGCCGCGCCATGCGACGTGAGCCTGAATATTGTGTCCTATGCCAGCTGCTTCTCACCTGCCTGCTATCCTGCCGCTTCCTAGAGAAACGTAAATGCCTTGAAGCCGTCAAGATACTGACACGCTAGTAGCCACTGCTATAGGACGTATGAAACCCTTCTCCGCCATCAAGTCGCCTGTCTGCCTTATTTAAGACCAACTTGGGGATGGCCGAGGCAGTTTCCCTCGACGTATCCAACGTCAAGGGGGAGGATGTCCTGAGTGACAGTGAAGCCGGCTTCATCCCGGATCAGACCGAGGCTCAGTCCTCGTTCGGCTCCTCTCCGTTGGATCGCGACGGTCACTATACTCCTCCGCTGGGCCCAGCCGGCCGTGGAAGTCCCAGGCTCTCGAGAAACCCCTCAATTTCGGGCAGCAGCTCGTATCACGAGGATTGGGACCCGTTCCCACCCTTGGACCGCCTCACCGTTCTTGATCTCCTCGACAATTTCGCCCTACCGCAACAACTCGAAAAATTACAAAAGGGCATATCTGCCCAGACGCAAAAGGTTCGAAAGTCCAGGGACGTTTTCAAGAACAAAAGCCAATATGCACGAGAGCGCATGATCGAGGAGTGGCGCCGTCGTGTTCCTACTGCTGAAGAGCAGCTGGAAAGATATAGGCTCCGCATGCGCAAAGGCGTCGACAAGCTCGGGAAGCAGTGGAATGACACAAGGGTTGTTACGCTGCGGGAGAAGGTGTCCTTCATCTGCGGCGTCATGAACATCTTCGTCAGCGGTTTCCTGGTTGGAGGCTACCCAGAATATTTTCACCTTTGGTACACCGTTCAGCTGCTGTACTTTATGCCTATACGGTATTTCACCTACCATCGTCGCGGCTACCACTACTTCCTGGCGGACCTATGCTACTTCGTCAATTTTCTACTCATGCTCAGTATCTGGGTATTCCCCAATTCAAAGCGCCTTTTCCTATCAGTATACTGTTTAGCCTTTGGCAACAATGCTGTTGCAATCATCATGTGGCGGAACTCCCTCGTGTTTCACAGCTTCGACAAGGTCACGTCTCTGTTCATACACATCATGCCATGCGCAACCCTTCACTCCATCGTGCATCTATGGCCCGAGGAGGTACAGGCCAGCCGCTTTCCCGCTGTTTGGGCTATCAAGCACGCCTCGGCTGGTTCTTCAACGGCTTACGGCAACGTTGTGTCCATGCTGACGTGGAGCTCGATTCCCTACGCGGTCTGGCAGCTATCGTACTACTTCTTCATCACTGTCCGCCGGCGGGAGAAAATTGCAGCAGGAAGACCAACGTCTTTTACCTGGCTGCGCAAGTCATATTCCAAGAGCTGGCTCGGCAAGTTGGTGCTCTCGCTGCCCGACTCCCTGCAAGAAGCAGCCTTCATGCTGATACAGTATTCGTACGCTGTTATGACCATGCTCCCCTGTCCGATTTGGTTCCTGAGCAGGTATGCTTCGGCGGGCTTTCTTTTGGTCGTTTTCACGTGGAGCGTCTACAATGGGGCAACATACTACATAGATGTCTTCGGCACTCGCTTTCAGAAAGAGCTGGAAGCGCTCAAGGCTGAGGTCAAGCAGTGGCAAACCTCTCCCGAAATGGCCGGCCACTCGCCGCCCATGAATGCGAGCCCCGATGGCCAAGTGCCCTTGGAGTTGAAGTTGAGCCTGGCCGCTGGGGACGATTTGTGTACCGAGGTGGGTTTCAACGCCGCCCTGACGCATGAAAATTCTGTCATTGAACAGGCTATCAATGCCGGGGGACCGGCAGTTGACAGCCTCTCTCTCATCAGCGATGAACTGTCAGTCCAAGCTGCTGCGAGTGGCATTGACGGCGGCGCCAGAGATGTTACTAGAGAGCGCAGGGTGATTTCCCAGCAGTGACTGGTGTCCGTACCTCACGAAAACTTGGATTCAGTGGGAAGCTCTCAGATATTAAATTTTCATGCTCATTACTATCGCCGGGTGTCGCAAATAGGCTATTAGCAGGTTAATTTGCCATAATACACGCATACTATCTTGACGTCCTTGTTTCATAACCCTCCAAGCCGAAAGTATAAGGCCCGGCGTTTTAGCCCTAGGCAACATCTCACTGCAATGCCGCTAGAAGGGCCAGTTACCGTGGACCATCAGCCAATGTGTTCGTGAATGCAGTATTCATGCGCTAGCACAGAGAGTGTTCGCTCCCGGTCATGCTCAACTAGTATCAGCTGCTGGAGGACCCAGCGAACGGCGACCTCGATGCTTCTCATCGACCGCAAAAGACAAAGAAGGAAATGTGTCATGGATGATGAGAAGAGAGGGGGAAGAAGAGGAGGAAGGGGGGGGAGTGGGGCAAGAGACAACACAGACAGTGTGACGCCGTTCTCATGCACATGAGGCAGCCGGTTGCAGGGTATTGATCATCCCCCACTTCCACATCTCAAAAAATAAATATTTCAACCGCACTCCATTTCACCCATTCAAGCCGTACTATCCCTCACCCGTCCGCCCGAAACCAAAACAATTCAGTGCTGAAAAATGATATCATAATATCCCAAACGCCTTGACAGTCAAATCAAGGTGGCCGGGGTCGTTTACCTGATAATACCCCAGTCGGCCAGTCGGCCCCCATCGCTGTCTTCCCGAGTCCCTGGTCGACGGCCGAAAACGTTCCAGAACCGGAGTGTCTCATCACCAGCGCCAGTTACCACAACACGGCCATCGGGGCTCATAGCAAGGTAGAGGACGCGGTATGTGTGTCCTGTGAGGCTGACGACCTGCGTCATGGACGGGTACTTCCAGACAACGATCTGGTTTTGGCTGTATCCGTGAGTCGAAACGATTTCGTTGGAATTCTTGGACCACGCGATGTTGCAGACTTGGCTGCCTGTGTCTACTTCGTTGATGACGGAGCCGCGGAGCGTATCGTGAAAAATGATTCTGCGGTCTGCAGTTCCACCACCCGATGCCAGCAGCCCTTTCTGGTGTGGCGACCATGCTATGGCCTTGACGGCAGCCGCATGATCTGAAAACTTCCATAGAGGCGCATCGGACAGCTTATCCCAGACCATGAGTTTGTTGTCGTTGCCACCACTGGCCAGCTGGCCGTCCTCACAATTCCACTTGAGACCACACACCTCTTGCTTGTGTCCTGTCAACTTGCGCAGCCATTGATCAGGGGCGCGCACATCTCGGTGATATATGTGTCGGTCGCGAGACCCGGATGTTAGGATATGAGTGTTCCACGCCAACGAACCCACTCTTGCCGTGTGGCCCGTCATCGTTCTCAGCCGCCTGGTCTTCTCAGCATCCCAGATTTGGACGAGGCCTTTTCCTGTGCCAATAGCAACGTGCGTCCCTTTCTGTATCCACGACACACTGGTCACCGTGTCGTCCTCTAGCGTGCAGAGCTTGTTGACTCGGCTTGTCTGGGCATTCCACATGTAAACACTAGACCCCAGCCCGACACCCAGAACATTTGCGCTGCCCCAGTCGACAAGATTTAGATAAAAGTCATCTGCCAAGTCTGGTGCATCAAGGACTTTGTAGGGTACCTTGCTCACGGCGCGTGGTTGTCGCCTTGGGCTGAGCAGCATTTGCTGGCTATTGAATCGCACCGGCGAGAGGCTGTAAATCTCCGAACGTGTATCTAAATTTGGACCATGGCGGCTTTGCGGTGTTCTCGAGGGTGTCAGATTACATGCGTTCCCAAGTTGCCGAGGCGACATATACGAAAAGAGGTTTTTGTGCGGGGTGGAGGGTGTAAGAGACGAAGGAACCGAGTTGGCAGGTGCGTTGTTTGGCGGCGTGCGTGATCTGGTGTCGTTGCGAGCGCTGGCCGCGTGCGAGGTTGCGGAGCGAGATTGCTCTGCGCAGAGGATTGGCGTTGCCGCTTGAGGTATTGAGCCTTCGAATAGCTCGGCGCGAAGCAACGTCGAGAATGTGCGATTTGCCTCTTCGGCTGCATGATCATTAGCAAAGCGCGACTGCCCGAGAAATTCTTGTATATATACTCTTTTGAAAATGAAGCTCGCCGTGGGGTGTGCGTTTCTTCTGCTTGGATGGCGTTGCAGGGGACGCATCCTCGTGGAGCAGACTGAAGCTTGCTTGAAGATCCTGGCCTGATCGTGTGGGAATGAACCTAGGGGATCGCATCTTAGCCTGCGTCCATATAGCCACATGTCTGGCCTGCCCACCTGTCACCATTTATCCTCTGACGCTTTCGATGCGGGCTGGCTCCCGGAGTGCTTTCCCGTTGTTGTCGATGGTGTAATTCCCGAAGCAAGGCATAATCCACAGCCTCTGGATCGAACGAGCCGAGGCGTGCTGTTTCGCTGGGCCTCCTGGCATGATGAGGGTTTCGCTGGGTCGCAGTTTCAAGATGATGCCGGGTCTCGAGATGACCCCGACCTGAGGGTGGTGGCGGCGTCGTGAAACGAGCTGGAGTAGTGGAGCGGGAGTTGCTCGCCTCAGCGACTGGTCTCTTTGTTGGAGCGGAAGCAGTGACAGCCGCCAGCGCATCGGTTGGAAGTGTCATATCCGGTTGCAAGCAAGAATTGATTTGGCGAAGAAGTGTTGCGTGAATGAGGACGGCCGCAGCGGAGAGGCTGAGCAAGGACGCTGAATAGGCGGCTTGGAAGGAGACGGGAAGGACAGGCGGAAGGGGAGCGAGCCAGCAAGCGTGCCAGCTTAGTCCGGGGAAGAGGTAGATAGGCGAGCAAATGGCGCTTAGAACGAGGAAAACGATGTTGCTGTGGATATCTGTAGGCCTAAAGAAAGTGATCCGAGCCAGGAACTGTCGGTTGGCGCAAGTAAACGAATCACCACGGCGTTCCTTGAGTGTGGTGCTCAGCTCAACTGCAGTCGCATGATTTTCCGGCTGAGTAGTCACGAAAGCTTGGAACGTCGCGACTCGAGAGGGTTAAGGAGATTCGCGACGCAGTGTTGAATGGGTGGTTGGAGGGGGCGAAGGTGAGCAGGTAGCGTCCAGTCGTCGGCCAACAGTGAGAGAGATGTGGGCTGGCGTCGGTAGGTAGGCAGGTGGCTTAGTAGCGCGATTGTGCATGCTACTTGTGCACCTGCTTAGAATAGGTACAGTGGGGGGACATTAAAAACGGTCAATGACGAAATCCTCACCAAAAGTCTACTAATCTCAATATTTTTGAACACTTTTATATAATTATTAGTAGACTTAGCTATTTTTTTTAAAAAAAGATATATATAGAGAATTGAAAGGTGTTTATTTTATATCTAAAGAGTATTTTATTTTTACTTATACTTAGAAATATAAAAGAATTAGAAAGTTAAAAATAGATTTTAAAATCTAAATTTCATCTACTAAATACCCTATAATATGCCCTGAAGCCAAAAGTCCAAGTTTCTAACTTTTGGTTTTTGAATATATAGAGCGTAATTTTAATAGAAAAACTCTAGGATTTAGATATATTATATAGACTTATACTAGAAATATATATAGACTTTCTAGAATTAATATATACATAATTACGTAAATTATTCAATAAGAATTAATATACTCATAATTGAGCAAATTATTTAATGTTGAAAAATCGTGTTTTTGGTGTAAAAACGCTGTTTTTGACGCATTGACCGTTTTTAATGTCTCCTCACTGTACCTAGCTACCTATCTACCTTAAGTAGGTACTATAAGTATTCGACAGAATTTAGCTTGCTAAGGCAGGAGCACCTTAAGTAGCTAACACTTTCTACTATATTTCATACTAAAGTTATATTAAAATCAATAGTTATAGCTTAACTATAGTAATAAACTTTTTCTTTATATAGAAATAAATATAAGCTAGACATAAAAGCCTAGATCTCGTATACTTTTATTGGTAACACTATACTACATAGTATACGCTACTATACATAATATATATACTTCTATATATATATAGTATATATAGCTATATGCTTCTATACGTATTTGGTATATATAGTTATTATATACAATTAGGGAGTAAAATCTAGTATCTATTATATAATACTAAATATAGCTATATATATTATATAAAGTTCTATTTGAAATAGTTTAAATAAAGCGAAACTTATAGCAACAATACTAGTATCTAAAGTTTATTTAATATAAATTCTCTTTGTTAAATATATTATTTCTAATATATTTCTCTAAGTTCGAGAATTTTATTTATAAATTAGTCTTTTTAGATGATACTAATTAAACTTTCTATTTGTATCTTATAAGAAGGTTTTTCTATAATTATATTATTTTTATTAAACTTCTATCTTTATAATAAAAAGAATCCCGCTTAACGTAGTAGTTTAATATCTAGCTAGCTCTTACTATTACAGTAAGAGTAATAGGTTCGAATCCTATAGCAAGTAAATATAACTAGTAAATATATATATACCTTCTAGTTATATAAACTAGGTAGTAATTACTACTAGCTATTAATACTTACTACTACTAGTTATTAATAACTAGTAACTATTAATAATAGCTAGTAATAAATACTACCAACTAGCTAGTATTAGTATTATATAATTACAATTTTTAAAGAGTAATCACAATAGATAAGCCTATATTTTCCCTATTTATTACTTATTATATTAACTAATTACGTTTACTATTTAAGGTTTTCTCTATTTAAACGGTTCCTTAGAACTAGTAATATCTATAGGGTAAATAAAGCAAGAGCTAACGACTAGGTATAGTTTCCTTTAAAGGGTTCCCGAGAAGCATACGATTAAATATATCAAAGACCTTCAATACAATTAAGATAATAAAAAGAATGATACTATTTTTAGGTTATTTAAGTAGTTCTTATTAACTAGAAAACTTCTTTAAATGTTTTGATATTTCTAATATTCCTCATTTCTTAAAGTTTTTCTTTTTATAATACTTTTGACTAATTTAACTAGTTTATTATATTAATCTAAATAATAAAATATTAAATTAATAGTTCTAGAAAGCTTCTATAAAACTATTAATTATAGAGTTTCCCAAAAGTATATATTTAATTTTGAAATAGTTCTATTAAACTTCTTATTATAACTAATAATTATAAATATTTATGTATTATAATTCTATATATAATTACACTATTTTAGTAACTATAAAGTAAACTATTTATTAGTTAATATACTAAATTTAGATAGCTAAGCGAAATTTATATATTTTACTTTTACTAAATATATTTTATTATGAGGTTTACTTAGAATATAATAAAAAGGTAACTAGTACAAATAGTTTCTCGAATAGTTTAGGATAATACTAAAAATTCTATTTTATTTTTCAAATTAGAAATAATATCCTACTTATTAGCTTACTATACTATTAAGCTTCTAAAGAAATATATTATATATATTTAAGAGTTTTTCTTAATTATTACTATTGTTTATAAAGCTAGTATTTATAGGAAAAATAAAGCTATTAAATAGATTACTAGTCTTATAGCTAAACTTAAACTAGAAGTTTTTTATTTTACTAAAGTATAATCTTATTTATTTAACTTCTATATAGTAGTTATCTAAAAGATTATAATTAAAGCGTAATAATTAGCCTACTATATAAGTAATATCTAGTTTTATGATAACTATAGTATAATTAATGAAGTTAATATCTTATTAGTAGTATTTAATTTCTATCTAAGAGGCTTAATTATATTATAGTAAGAGTTTTTTAGTTTTCAAAAAGTCGTAAACTATTCAATATACTATATATATTCTATAAGGTATTTAAAGGGCTTTTTAATATATACTATTTATAAAGAATATAAATATTATATTATTTAATTCTACATAACCTTGATACTAGGAAATTATTTTAGGTTTGTATTTCTCTTAAAATAGTTTTTCTATTAGAGGTCTATTAATAATATTAGTATTTTAGAAGTATTTCTGAAGGAGAAAGGCATTATAGATATAAAAGAAGAAGATAATATACCTTTTAAACTAGTAATATAATTCTCTTATAATAAGTTTAAAATTAAAGTATTTGAGGCTTATTTGTAAATAGTATTATTAGAAGAAAAGAGATCTCCAAAAGCTTTATAGTATTTTATGAAAATAATAGATGCTACTTAATATTTAATAACTTAATAATACTTCTATACAAATAGTTTTATTAAGTATTATATATATAAAAGTATTGACTATATTATATTGGAAAAGTTTAAGATTAAAGTAATTAGTAATTACTATTTAGTTAGTTTTGCTCTATATCTAGAATAGTATCTAAGCTCTTTACTTTATATATAGATTTAACTATAGACTTTGCCTAATAATAGTATATATATAGTACTAACTTATAACTAGTTCAAATAATAATCGAATTACTTATTATTATAGATAATTATACCCCTAGTTCTAATATTTAACTCTATAGTAGTAGAAGACCTCGTAGTAATAGTCGGGGAAAGCTTTATCGAGACTAGCTAAAGCTTGATATATATAGCTAAAAGTAATGACTAAAGTTATAAGGTTAAGAACTTTTTTGAATTTCTTAAAAATAGAATAAAATAGAGTACTTATTTCGAGATATAAAAACTAGGTATTCTGTGATCTATTACTCTTCTGTAATTTTTATAATAGAATTGAAATCTCTTTAAAATCTATATAGCTACTGATAAAAAATAACTACGAGATAAGTATAGAGATATCTAGCTATAATTATTATAATTAAAACTATTAGTATATTAAACTAAGTTTTAATGAAATTATTCNTTCTAAATATTATAATTAAAAAGTAACCTATAGATATTTAAAAGAAAGTTATCTAGCTATCTTATAAACTACTATACTAAACTAATAATATTAGCGACTAAGTATTAATAAGATAATACCTTAATATTGATATTTTACTATAATATTAGTTACTAGATACCTTAGAATATTATAATACTATAATTATAGGGGTTTTAAAAACTATCTAGCTATACTAGAAATATCTATATCTATATAAATATTATTTATATATTAGCTATACTTAATTAATATATTAAAATTATTTACTAATAAGAGTAAGCCGAGTCCTGTTATACTTATGTGGAAATTATGAATTAGCTTATATTAGTAATAGAGAACTTTCGTGTTAGTAGTATAAAGTCTCGTCTTAGGGGTAAGTAAAGTTTAGTCTATAATAGGGATATTAAGGTTACAGATATCGAGGTTATAATAAACGTTCGAATAGAGTACCTATAGTTAGTAGTAATTAAATATCTTGAGATGTTCGAATTATAGATTAATAGCTATAAGGGTATAAGGATATAAAAGTATAAGGTTATCGCGGAAAGAGTTATTAGTTATTTGTTATCTATAAAAAGGTTAATACGGGGTAGATATACTAGCTACTATAGCTGCGAGGGGTTTAGCCCTAGATTAACTAGGAGCTAGCTATAGTAGTTAGTAAGGGGGGGGTAAGAGGGCTAAAGTTATATTTCAGGGGGTAATATATCTACTAATAGTCGTAGTAGAGAGCAAGCTATCGGCTTTTCCTATAAGTTTTAATATAATTATTTTAAATATTATATTTAATAAGTAGTTTATAGATATTTAAAAGAACATTATCTAGCTAACCTATAATCTACTATACTAAACCTATAATATTAGGGACTAAGTATTAATTAAGTAATACTTTAATATTAATATACTATTATAATACTAATTACTAGATATTTTAGAGTATTATAATAATATAATTATAGAAGTTTTAAAAACCATCTAGTTATACTATAGATAATTTTATATCTATATAAATATTATTTATATATTAACTATATTTAATTAATATGTCAAGGTTATTTATTAATCCTAATAAGCTAAGTCTTATTATACTTTTATAGAGATTATAAATTAGTTTATATTAGTAGTAGAGAACGTTTATTTTAATAGTATAAAGTTTTGTTTTAGGAATAAGTAAGATTTACTGAGGATATTAAGGTTACGTATATTAAGATTATGATATATATTTAAATAGAGTATTCATAGTTAGTAGTAATTAAATATCTTGATATACTCAAATTATATATTAATAACTATAAAAGCGTGCAAGTATACAGGTATGAGGTTAAAAGTATAAAGGTATAAGGTTATTATAGACGGAGTTATTAATAATTTACTATCTATAAAAAAGTTAATATAAAGTAGATATACTGGTTATTATAGCTACGAGGAACTTAGCCCTAAACTAACTAGGAGCTAGCTATAGTAGTTAGTAAAGGGGTAGGAAAGCTAAAGTTGTATTTTAGGGGATACTATATCTACTAATAATTATAGTAGAGAGCGAGCTATTAGCTCTTCCTATTAGTAATTCCTATAAAAATATAAAATAATACATTTATTAGAATAGTCATATAGGTTTTATCATTATCTTATAACTATTAATTTTTATAGATAACTAGTTATGTTTTAATTTTCAGGAAATATTTATATTTATTAAGTTTATAAGTATAAATTTAGTAATACCCTAAAATTTCAAACTTCTCACAAAAGCTCTACTAATTCTATTCTAAAAGTATAATTCAGTATAACTCTTAAGATAAGCCTATCTAGGTATTACTATGATTTTAATGTATATATAAATAAATACTACTAAATAGAGTATAAATAATAATAATAACTTCTATTATAAAACTCCTAAAATAAGAATCTCTATTCCCCTATATTTTAAGTACTTTTTAATAGTTAAATTACTTTATAGCTAAAGTTTATTATTAGAAGTTATGATATTTATATCTTAGAATCCTCTTAGAATTTAAATTTCTATAACCTTTTCTAGTTAACTATTCATACTACTCTATAATTATAAATAAGAATATTCTAGAATATTTCAAAAGCACTAAAACGTATTACCTAAAAAAAGCTTTCAATAAAGATCTCCTAGTTATTCTAGTATATTATTTTATATATCCCTTATATTTAACTTTATCTAAAAACACCTAAACTGCTTATCGCTTTATAGTCTTATCTATATAAACAAGATTATAGAAAAATATAATAAATAATTCTAGATAGATTATTAATATAAACTTTTTAGTTTTAGAACTTACTACAAAGGGTTAAGAACTAGCTATTATATAGACATAAAACCTTAGACCATTATAGCTACTTTTTACTATATTAACTATTTTATGAAGCTTTTTACTTAAGTTTAAATAAGTAATTAAACTAATTTCAAGTAATTCCAGTATAGCTATTTATTCTTATAATTAGTAAGAAACTACATTAGAATTAAATTACTTTAGACTATTTTATAGAGAAGCTTAACCTCTATTAAAAAAGGTATTTTGTTAAAAGAGATATTCTAAGTTATTATAATTTTGTTTTAGAGTAAGTTCTATATTTAAAGTTAGTCAGTTAAAATATATCTAACTAAAGAGCTAATACAAATGTATTTCTCAAATTAAGTTAACTAGTTATATTTTGGTTTTATATTTATAATTAGAATAAACTATTTATAGTCAGAAATATAGAAGTAGGCTAAATCTAGCTTTATAGTATTATCTTTTTAAGTAGTTTTATGAAGTTTCTAGTATAATATTTACTAATCTAAAGAATATATTAGTGTTTAGTTATCAAGACATACTATAGTCTATAAAGTTCAAGCTAAAAGTTATAAAGTAGTTTAGTCCTTTATTTTATAGTTCTTATATACATTTTAATAACTATTTCAATATATTTAGTATTTCTATCTTAATTTGAGGTATATAGAGTATAAAGTTTAAGATATATGCTTCGAGAAATAAAACTTTAATTTAACTTCTTATACTTAGAGATTTTATTATTATATTTGAAAATATCAATATTAATACTATACTAGTATTCAAGAAGTATAATAAAATTCTTAAATACTCCTACTATTATAATTCTAATATAACTAATAAAGTAGAAGTTCTAAGAATAGTAAGTAATTCTATTTATAAACATTAAAACTAAACTATAGCTGTTATGATTTTACTAATAGGAGTAGAAGTTAAAAGTAATATATCCCTTAGGAGTTTTATTGAAAGTACTTTTATGTTTTCTATAGTGAATTGTTTATTTAGCTTTACTAATACTATATATTTTATATACTTCTTAAGTAAGCTAGTATTTATGATATTTCGAGTAGCTATTAATAATCTAAATATTTTATATAGCTAATATAAGGTAATTTAGAGGCTTTTTATAAAGATATTTTAAGTATTAGTACTAGAGCTACTTATTGCTTTTTAGGGGTTTTTAAATAGTATTTATAGTATATTACTAGTACTAGTAATATTTAGGAGAGAGTCTATACTATACTAATTATATTACTAAAATAGTCAATTTCTTGTGAAATAGATAGTAATTGAGGATTTACTAGTTATATTTAATATTAATGGTTGTAATTTTAGAATAATTATTCTTCTAACATCAAAAAAAGTAATCTAGTTTAGTATTTTATTAGTAGTTTCGTTTTTATAATTATTAAAAAGAAATAAGATTTATAGTTAGAATAGTATAGAAAGTAATATTATAGAAATATAATTTAACTTTTTGATTTCCTATAATATTAATAAAAATCTTAGTATCTCCATAGTTTTGAGTGAGTATAAGCTTTATACTATACTAAATATAGTTTTCATAGGAATTCTTTCAAGAGTAATAAAGTGTTTTATATTCCGGAAAATATAAGCTAAAATATTTAAATTGAAAATAAAAGAGCTTTAGAGAAAGTATCACTAAAGCATTTTCTATAGTATATTTACTATGTAGTATTATAGCTAATTTAGCTAGAAGACTAGTTATATAATTATATCTTAGTTTATCTAGTAGGGATAATTATATACTATACGTAATCTCGTCATATAATTATAAAAGAATTCTAGTATTCGTTATTACTATTATTATTATATTATATAGCTATATATATAGCTATATAAAGCTCTAGATCTATAGTATAGTAGTTATTTACTAATTACTATAATACTAAGCTATAGCTAGTAATAGGTATTATAAGTAAAATATAGAAAGTATATAGCTATATATACTATATATAGAGGTATATAGCTATATATACTATATATATATAGAAGTATATATACTATACATAGTAGCGTATACTATATAGTATAGTATTACTAATACTAGTAACTTTTTCGTTTTACTATATACTTTATACCTATCTACTTATATATAAAGACTAGTACTAAAAACGCTATAGACGTATACTAAAAACACTATTACAATAATATTAAAAATAAGTATAAAATAATATTAATAGTAATCCTTTTACCTTTTACTTAATAATATCTATATACTTCTTTATCTATTCTATTTGAATAACCTATCCCTCTATTTAAATAGTTATATAGTTTGAATCAATAAATCTCTTAAAAGTATAGTTTAGAGTATTTCTTATAAAAACAATTAGTAATACTATTATCTCTATTAATCTACTATACTTTATAAAACCTATAATACTTATATAATTACTTTAATACTATAACATTAATCATTAAATACTTCTCTAGTTATACTAAGCTTTATAAGGTATTTATAGAGTAAATATAAGTTTATATTCATAGTAGTTAAAATGTAGGAGAAATCTAGATATTTAAAACTCTTCTTAAATAATATAGCTATAATATCAGTAAAATCTATACTAGCTATTATAATATAAATCTCTAAAGTAAATATACTCCTAATAACTCTTTTATCTTTAACAAAAAAGTAATACATAGAATTACTATAGAAATTAAACTAACTATTACTTATTACTATCTATTAGCTTAAAGTTACTCTAAATCCTGATTAAAATAAGTAATTAGTATTATTAATAGAGAAGCTATTAATAAAAACATAGAAATATACTTTAAAGAAGTTGAGTAGTATAAAGTTAAGGCTATAGTTAAGATACTTAATTTACTATTTAAGGTATTTATTAATAGTAGTAGTATTGTTAGTAGGGGGTTATTATTTTTATATAGGGTATAAGAGGTTAAATAATACTTTAAATTAATATATTAAAACGAGGTATATTCTATATATATACTAGTTAATATATACTTTCTTAAATACCCTAAGTATAGTATATATATTAAAGGGTACTAGTTTTTACCCTTAGTATTTTTAATATAGGTCGAAGATGTTAATATTAAAGTGTGATAAATAAATAACATAGTATATAGTCTAAAAGTAGGTTGTTAAAAATATATCTTCTTCTAACTAGAATAAAGCGTCCGAATATACTTAAATAGAATAGTAATATCTTATATAAACTACTAAGTTAGAATAATAGCTAGTAGAATCGTATGATACCCTTAGTATTATACTTATTTTCATATACCCCCCTAGTAGTAAAGCTACTAGAGATACCTTTATATTATTTAACTAATATACTAAATAAATAAAATAGGGTAAATAGTTCCTAAAATAGATTTTCTAGTACTCGAATAAAGGAAATTGATAAAAGTATTATAATCTATTATATATTTAACTATCTTTATTATATATTAATAAGAATAATCAATTAGCTCCTTCTAAAATCACTAGTAATCCGATCTTTTCATATACTATAAATAAATTATTTATCGATTTTTTACTTACCAGATTTCTTCCTTCTCTTCTATACTAATATTGTTAATAATTACCTTTTTATTTATAAATAATATATCTTAGTAATATAGATTTTATATATTAGTTTAAAGCGTAATAATATATATTAATTACTACTAATATTCTAACTATAGGAAAAAACCCTTAAATCTATTAAATATAATACTCTTATATCTATTCTTAAATACTATAATATTATTAGTAATTTTTTAAAATATCTTATATTTTCTTCTATTAATAATCTAGTCCTAGTATTTACTAGCTATATCTAGGAATTAGAACAATTACTCCTTAACCCTAATCTAAAAAAATAACTAAGAATTATAATCTAAAGTTACCTTAGGTATTTTTTACTTTTATTTATTTAATAAAGATAATAAATTATAAACCTAAAATACTTTTCTATATTCTTTTTAGGAAATCTTTTTTATTTAGTAATTCTTATCTAATTACTTCTTATTTAAGAAATTTAATTATTATTTCTTTCTTTATTCTTCTCTCTTTATTCAAATATTTATTCTCCTTAGTAATTTCATCTAAAAATATTTAATCTCTAAAGTTTAAGCTTAAATTGATTCTATTAAAAAGTAAAGCCCTATTAGTATTTTAAACTTTTTAAATTAGTATACAAATTAGTTAATTTAACTAACATTATTTATTTAGTTATACTTTGAAAACTTTCCTAATTTATCTAAATATCTATTACTATTCCCTAAATTTACTAAAATACTAAAATTAAGTAGTATTATAAAGAAAAATACTACTTTATCTAAACATCCTATTACTAGTATTAGTTTAAAATATCTTTATAATTATCCGAGGAAAATTATTACTCTAAAACTCTTTTCTAATAATAAAAAAGATAACTTAATTAGTAATTCTAAAGAAAAAAAAGAAATACCTAAGCTTACTAGTAGTAAAAATAGTATATTTAAAGCTATTACTAATAAAAAGGAAGATAGTAATAAAGATAACGAAGAAATAGCTAAATTACCTAAGAAATATATAAAAATAACTACTAGTATAATATATAAATCTTCTTAGATTAGAAACTAAAAAACTTTATTAGAAATTAATAATCTTAAATATTAACTAGAGATTACTAAATAGAAATTTACTAAGTTTAGGTTTAAAGCTATTATTCTAAAGAAAAACCCTATAAAGTTTATTTTTTCTAAAAAAAGTAAATTAATAGAGAAATATAAAGAAAACGTATTCTAAATAAAAACCCTTAGAGATTTATAGCTAGTTTAAACTATCTCCTATATAAAATATTATTCTAGTTTTATTTTTTATATAAGTTTTACTTTTATATTATTAGTATTAGTAAGTGAGATTTAGTTTCTAACTAATATTATTAGTATAATAATAAGTCGAGGAATACCTATATTCTAGTCTTATATTATATTTATAAAGTATCTAAGAGTTATTTAGATATTCTTAAAGTCCCCGAAACTAATAAAGTAAATATTTTAACTTAAGACCTTTTATTTAAATCTAATTATTTCTAGTTAAAAAATAAGAAAGTTAGTAATATAAAGAAGTTTACTTATTTTAAGTTATAATTATAATAATAAAATAACTTTAAAGCTAATTTTATTAAGAATAGAAATAGCTTAAAATCTACTACTAGAATTCCTATTACTAAATAACTTTTTCTAGTTTAAGTATCCTAACCTATTTAAGCTTCCTAGTTTATACTACTCCCCTAGCTAGTTTTAAGTAATTATATCCCTAGTTCTTTAGTAATAATAATAAGCTTTTTAGTTAATAGGCTTCTTATATTTTAGCTAGGTTTTAGAATATTTAAAGATTATAGTATACTCTAGCTAGTTTCTAGAGTATTTAGAATTTATAATTATAATTATAGTTTTAGTTTTAAGTAATTATTTTTAGTTTAGACTTAGGCACCTTTTCCCCTTAAGAGTTATAGTATTAATCTTTATATATTTATTATAGTTACTTATTTACTTTAAAGTTTAGAGTTTAAGTTTTTAGTATTTAGCTAGATAAAAGTTTATCTTGGGAGTTTTATTCTTTTTAAGTAATTAGAAGAGTTCTAATATACTTTTACTTTTTATATTACTACTATGAAAACTTTCTATTAAAAATAAAGATTACTAGTTTATTTTATTAATATTATTTAAATAGATAGGGAAATAGTTTTAAATAATTTCTTCTATTATTTTAACTAGTCTTAAGAGGATTATTTATAAATCTATAAAGTTAAGAAGTATTCTTAATTATTCAAACTTTATTTAAGTTAGATTCTTTATAAATCTATCTACTAGTATTATATCTATAAATATATAAACTACTTTAAAACTACTTTTTAAATATTCCTAGTAAAACTATATCTATTAAATATCTATATATAAAAGTCTAGTAAATAAGTATTTACTATTTAATATTACTAGTCTAATTATCTAGTAATTATTATAATAGATTTTCTAAATATTTCTTAAATTAAACTTAATATTTTAAAATAATCTCTTTAATATTATAGTTTCTTTTGAAGTATATTCTAAGCTAAGAAGTTCTATTTTAGTTATTAATATAATTATAATATTTTATTAAGTAGCTTTCTATTAGATATATCCTCTAAATAGGAAAATAATATAGCTATAATTTAATCTTTAAGTTTCTTTATAATTCATTAATAACGTATTTCTAGTAATTAAAAGTATTTAAAATATCTTATTAATACTTCTTAAGTTTCTAAACTATAATACTAGGAATCCTATTTTATAGAAATACTAAATTATATAATTTATAATATTTATATATACTTAAGAAAGATATATAAAGTATTTTAAAAGTAAAGAATATATAAATAAAATATCTAGCTATATTATAATAGAAGTATAAAAAATCAAACTAACTTTTATCTAATATTTATAAATCTCTTTTAGTATAGTTTTACTAGGATTTACTATAAAAATTACTATTAGAAGTAGTATTACTAGAATGAAGCTATAGTTAAGATTAAAATACTTAGTAATCTTAGTAATATATATATTATAAACTAAGTAAATCTTATAATACTTATAATCCCAAACTATTTAAATTCCTAGGAAATATTTAACAAGACTTTACATTTTAAGTTTATAGGTATTCTTAATATTTTTAATAATTTCATAACCTTTTTTTAAGCTAATTCATAATATATAGAAAGAATACTTTTAATATAGAATAGGAGGAAAATAGTTAAATTCTTATTTTTAAATAGATAAAGTTTTTCTAGGTATAACTAGAGGCTTAATAACTTAAAAGTAATATAAAAAGTCTTATACTAAAGAATAGGTATATCTTAAAATTTATAAAAAGTATATTCGAGTTTAGTATAATACTTTTTAATTTTAAATCTATCTAGTAGCTTAATAGTGATTATAAGTTTATTAGGATCCTTTATAGTATTAAAAAATATATTAATAATATTAAACTAGTAACTTTCAAGGTTAAATTATACTATAATTACTATAACTATTTGAAATATTTAAGTAACTAGGGTTACTATATATATAGTTTATTATAAATTAACTAGCTATATATCCCTATATATGTAAATCTTTTTTTTATACTATTCTAGAAAACTATATATATCTATTTTATAAGTAAAGATTTACTTAAGAGGCAAAAGCTTACTTCTAGTATCCTAATAATCTATTTCTCGCTAAATACATTTCTTTTTTAACTTTATAATTTTAGTTTTTATTATTTTAATAAAAAATATTTATAGTAATTCTAGTAAGTTAGTAATATCTTTTTAAGTCTTTAGTAGTACTACTAGTTAATTAAAATATATTTAAATTTGAGTAGAAAGATCTTTGTTTTAATATTATATTTTACATAATAAAGAAAACTATTAAAAAGTTAAGACTAATTCTATCTAATTTTTATTACTAATTAGGTAAATAAGTCTTAGTAAGACTATCCTATTTATACTTTATAAAGTATAAAATATTATTATTATATTCTTTTAAAAGTATTATATAGTTACTAATAGTAATTTCTAGCTCTAATTATTATTATTATCTATTCCTATATTATTAGCCTAGTTCTTAAATAGTTAAAATTTTAATTTAAATAGTTAAAATTTAGAATTATATTTTAGTCTATTTTAAATTAGCTAAATAAGGGTTTCAAAATAGTTATTTCTATTTTTAATTAAAATAGATATTTTTTCTTACTTAGTTAGATCTTTTATCTTAAATATACTATCTAGTTTTCTAGTTATTAATATATTTCCTAAATTTTAATCTTTATTTAAAATTATTATATCTAATTATTTTTAACTAGAAACCTAAACTAGTTTTATTAGCTTAAGTATTAGTTTAAATATTATTAAATTTCTCTTATTAATCTTAGAAACTAATTCTAGGCTTAATTTAATATCTTAAGTTACTTCTAGTACTAATAGGATAACTAATAGAAAAGAAATCTTTTTACTAAGTATTCTTACTATTTTAAAGTTTCTGAATATTTTGAGAATAAATTCTTTTTTTTAATAATTAACTTAACTAGTAGTGTTATAACTATTTTTATAAGTATTTTATATAAATCCTACTTTAAATAAAATCTTATCTTATTAAATTTAATATTTTAAGTAATAATAACTCTCTAACAAATAGGGATCTAGATTTTATATAAATTATAAGTATTTAGAATATAGCTTACTAAATATCTAATATATCTTTTTAGTTTAATTTTAAATACCTTTTTCAAGATATTTTATTTATAATATATTTTAAATAAGTATACTTAATAACTATAAGTATAAATCTATCCCTAGTAAAATTACAAGTTTTAATAAAAACTTAGAGTATACTCTAATACTTACTAATAAAAATACTATTTATATTAAATCTTTTTAACTTTATATAGTAATTTTTAGTTATTTTAAATATTTAGAAATATATTATATAGTATAACTATTACTTAAATTAACCTTACTTATAGTTTAAGTAGTAATCTTATAGTTTCTTATATTTCTATACTTTAAATAATTAGTTTTTATCTAGTATATTTACTTATTCTAACTAGTTTTCTAGTATAAGAGGGAAATAGTTTAAGATTAATCTTTTATTCTATTATTTATCTCTAGTAACTAGTTTCTCCATTAATTACTATTATTACTTTGTTAATATTTTATTAAATCTTATAAATTAAAAGGTTTCTCTATTTCTTTACTTATCTTTTAAATATTAATAATACTTAAAAGACTAAATTATAGGTTTTATTAAGTAGTATAAATAAAAAGAGAAAGCCTGAAAATTTATTTCTAATAATACAAATTAAGGAGTTACTTATATATATTTTAGAAAGATTAATTAGATTTTAGGTAATATAATAAAATATATAAACGAAATATAACTCTAAAGTTTTTCTAGAGATAATTTATTAAGAATAGGCTATTATATAGTATAAGTAATCTAATTACTTTAATTTTGTAATTTTAACTTCTTAAGTATTAAAAACTAAATACTTAAGAGTAGTTTATCTTAGATATCCTACTTAAAAGTATTATATATAAGCATTATTAAATTTTGGCTCTAGGAGAACTATTTTAAAGTATAGTTAAGAGAATAGAATACTTAGTAATTCTGAGATAATACTAGAAATATTTAAATAGATTATAAAATAGTTTGAAATAAGTTTATATTTAAAGAAAACGAGGTTATATCTTTTAAGTAACTATTTTATAATAATAGAATATTTAATTAAGCTAAGCCTAAAAGTATAATCAGTTTTATATATTAGATGTTAGTTTTATTAAGAAGTAGTATTTCTAAGACAATATTAATATAGAAGTTTTTAATATAAATAATATTATTTAATATTAAATTAAGTATATATTTCCCCTTTAGATTATCGAGGATATTTTTAATAATTCTTTTAATTTTACTTTATCTAATTATAGGAGAATTAGCTAAACTATATTAAACTAAATCTATTTTTTTACTAAACTTAAAAGATCTTTTCTCGAACAAATCTATTAAATTAATAATATAGATTATTTTATAGTTATTAAAAACTATACTTTTTAAAAGTATATAACGTTTTTAAGTAGTTAAGAAGATTCTTAGGGGAACTTTAGATAATTCTTCAAGGAAAGTAAGATTAATACTAATATATATTAAGTTAGAGAGGTAGTTAGTATTACTAGACTTACTACTTAAGGGAGCTAACTTAGTTTTTAAAATATCCAAAAACTTTTTAGTTTTACTAGTATACTTTTTAGTATTTAGCTATTCTTTTTTAGGAAACTTCTATTATAAAGTATAGAGTTTAGAGTTATTTCCCTTATTAATTATACTATTTTAGATAGTAATAGATATCTAAATATTAAGGAACCTAGTATATAAACTACTAATAGTATATTTAATATACCTATAATCTTCTAGAAATTATAGGTAACTCCTAAAACTATATAAATACTTTATTTTAGCTTAAGCTATATCTAATTTTCCCGCGAGAATAACTAATATAACTAGTATTTTATTATAACTTTTAATTGAACTTTGTTTAGTATAGAATATAGTTATAAAGATCTCTCTATATTTAGCTAAAATTATCATATTAAAGTTTAGAGTCTTTCTCTAGAAAATACCCTAAAACTAAATTATGGTTTAACTAAGCGAAATATATTAAGTAAATATTTAAAGTTATTTTTTAATTATAAGAATTCCCTAGATCTCTAGAATATTATAAATAGCTATTTAGAAGTAGATAGTATACTACTTATTATATTATATTAAACTAGACATATTTAAATTAGTTTTCTCGAGGACTTTCTTATATTTAACTCTAATTTATTACTATATGACTAAATTATTCTAGGTATATTAATATTTTAGAATTTGTAAAAGAACTTAATAGAGTATATCATTATTATTAAAAAGTTCTATTTAAATAAGTATTAGAAAATTATTATTAATAGTAGTATGAATTTAAATCTAAATAGTATTATAATATTTCTTTATTTTTTTCTAGTTAGATTCCTGAATTATTTAAAGTTTAAAATCTACTAAGTAATAATTAAAAACCTCTAAAGTAATAGGAATATAGAAGATAATATTTTTAGTTTTTTCTTAAGTAATATTTTCTTAGCTAAACTATTTATTAAATTTAAGTAGTTTAAGTATTTTCGAGATATTAAGGATAGGTTTAATATCTAGATTAATATATTACTAGATATCTTAGCTAGTTATATAGAAATATAGTATAATATATTAATAGTTAAAATTAGAATTATTAAATAGTTTTACTATTATATTAAAGTTACTAGTAATTAAGTATATTATTTTTAAATAGTAAATTAAAGAATTAATAAGATAGATTAAAAAAGAGTTCTTTTATATTTATTAATTATAAGTAATTGAGAAATAATTAAATATAACTAAGTTTATAATTATGATAAATAAATAATATAGTATATAGTTTAAAAATAGGTTATTAAAAGGTATATTTTCTTCTAATTAGAATAAAGTATCTGAATACGTTTAAATAGAATAGTAATATTTTATATAAGCTACTAAGTTGGAGTAGTAGCTAGTAGAGTCGTATAATACCCTTAGTATTATACTTATTTTTATATAAAGCTTAAGATATCTCTATTAAATATAGGAAAAGTATTTTTTATAAAGATAATCGTAAGTTTTACTTTAAATAAAACCTTTTATACCTCTTTAGTTTTATAGTATAAAAAGTAGTATTAGAGAAACTAGGGAATATTATCTATTTATATACCTATAAAACTAAAATACTTATTAGTAAAATATAAAATAAAGAAATATAAGTTATGTATTAATATTACTATTTATAACTATTCTTTATAGTACTTAGAATAAATTACTTACTACTAAATACTAGCCTTAGTAAGACTATATAATGGCTTAATAATAATTATTATAAATCCTAGAAAATACTGCTTTTTAAATTAAGAAAACAAATCAACTATAATATATTCTATAAACTCTATTTTAGTTTAAACATAGATTTAAGTAATATCCCAGAACTATATTACTATACCTTTATACTAGAAAAGAACTAAAACTACAGCTAAAGTCAACTAATAGCTACTCTATTAAACTACCAATAATTATATTAATATTTCGGACTTACTATTATTACTAAAACCCTAAATTGCGAGGTATAATTTCTTTTGTACCTTATTTATATCCTTATTCTTAATCTTATTAATAATACATAACTTAAGATATTTATTACCTTTAAAATAAATAAAGTTATACTGGATAATCTTAATAATACTATTAGTAATAATACTCTTAACCTCCTTTTTAGTTAATTCTTTAAATAATAGACTTAGTATTATAATAATATCTTTTTTATATAAAACAGGAAACAAGGCTATATCTAACTATTCTTTAACTATAAAGTATATTATCAAATAGAACTTGTATTTAAATATTAAAAACTGGAATAATAACTACTATAAACCTTAGAAATATAACTATTCCTAGTAACATATCAGGAATATTACTAATTATATAAAGAAATAGGGAATTATTATTACTAATAGTAGTAGAGTTACTATTATATGTAATAATAGTATTTTACAATATCTGATGAATATTCTAAGATTTTACAAAAATAACTATAGATAAAATCGGGGTATTACTAGAGAAGTATATATCTCTATATAGTCTTACACTTTTGGTAGTAATATCAGGGAAGTAATTAAAGTAATATTCTATTAGCTATATACCTAGCAATATCGCTATTAATAGTACTTATCTTAGTAAGAGTAGTTAGTTATTTTTGAAGTATAATTTTATAGTTATTATTCAAAGTTCTTAAGGATTTCAAGGGAGTTTAAGAATATATATCTTATTATAGGTGGCGATAAAGTAAAATAAGCTTTACTAACTTTATTTCTCTTATTATATATATATAAGAGACTAAAATAAGAAAACTACTATATACTAGATATCGGGGCTATTATATGTTACTAAAGTAGTATTAATAGTATATTTAGTCTATGTATAATAAACCTCCTCTATTACTTTCTATATAGTATAAGCCTAAGTAATAATATCTAAGGAAAAAGCAGAATCTTCTATAAAATAAAACTATACGCTAAAAATAAGTAATTTAAGTATAAAAACTAATTAGGTTGGTAATATTATTAATTATTTTATATATTACTTAAAAAGATACTTCTTAGGTTATTATAAGAACTTTATTATAATACATCTTATATATTTAGTATAGGAAAGTATAGTAATATTTACCTTTACTAATACTATTATATATTCTAATTCATACTATTTAGATTACTAACCTTATAGCTTTTGCTTCTCAACTAAACTTTTTAAATTAGAATAATATTCTTATATTAGTAGTAATGAAATCTAAAAAGCCTTGATAAAATTCAATGTAGTATATTTTAAAAGTTTTCTATATTACTTTTACTAAGATAATTAGTAGAAAGTAAGTAGTATTAAGTATTATAGTAGTATTAATAATATAAAGTATAAAGTAGCTATTAAAATAGATAATATTAATAGTACATTTAAAATTAAACTTAATATTATCCTAAACAATAAAATAAAAAGGGGGAAAGTAATACTATATATCTAGTACTGGTAATGGAATTACTTAAAAGTCTTGAAAGTATAGTATTTAACTAAATATCTTACTTTGATAAAGATACTGAAAAAGTATATTACAGCTAAATATCTAAATTAATAGTGAAGTCTCCGTATCTCTAACTGTATAAAATATATGAAAATAAATATTTTCTCTTTATTAAAGAAGATCTATAGATCCCTACTTTTAAATAATAAGTACAATCTTTTTACCTTAGTAAAAGTTATTATATATATCAATAAATATAATAGTAAAGCAATCTATATCTGTAAAATGGAATAAGAAAAGAATACTATATAATACTATGTAATATATAATAATACTAAATAATATAGGAATATAAACTATTCTCAATATTATAATTAAAACAATACTATTAAAACAGATTATAACTAGTTTACTTTATAGAATTGGAAAGATTATAGAGAAGTTTACTGTTTACTTCAAAGTTACAAACTAAGAATACTTAATAATTAAGAAACTAGTAATACCTAAGTTAAATAAAATCACTTGAACAATAGTAGTTAAATAAAAGCTCTTAAGTATAAAGGTATATATAAAAGGTTATATCTATATTCTTAGTAATCTTACTATTAAAAATATCTACCTTAGTACAAATATATAGTACTACTTAAGCTTAGAAAATTCTAGTAATTTTATATCTATCCAAAATGATAAACTATTTATTAAAGAATAATATAAGGAATATCTTAGAAATAATAGGGTTATAATCCTCAAAACTATACTATATCTAATACTAGATAATAAGCTCCTTATACTTAATATCTTTTAGAAATACCTAGAAGTTATTATCAAGACTATTAATAATTTCATATTTAGTAAAATAAACTTAAAATACTATTATAAAATACTTTCTAAGATTATTAATTAACGTATATCTATTATACAAAACATAGTATTCCTCGAAAGTATACTTTATAGACTAATAACGTATTTTACTATATCTATAGTATTTCTTATTATTATTAATATATATAAAAGCTAGGGGAGAGTAATATCTATTCTCAAGTAGTTAAGAATAGCTATAAGTATAGCTATAATTTCAAGTATTACTATACAATATATTATACATATAATTAGTCTAAAACTATTCCTTAAATATATTACTATTATTTCTATTACTTTAAAAGTATCCCGCTTAATATAGTAGTTTAATATCTAGCTAGCTTTCCCTGTTATAGTAAGAGTAGTAGGTTCGAATCCTATAGTAGGTAAGCGTAACTAGTAGCTATCTGTTTTCCGATTATATAAACTATATAGCAATTACTATTAGCTATTAGCTTTTACTACTAGCTATTAATAATAATAATTATTAATAGCTAGTAATATATACCGCTAGCTAGCTAGTATTTAGTATTATATAACAATAATCTTATAATAAGTAACTACAATTTAATATAGGCTTATAAATACTTTCTATATTTATTACTTATTATCTTAACTAATTATATTTACTATCTAAGGTTTCCTCTATTTAAACGGTTCCTTAATACTAGTAGTATCTATAAAGTATATAAAGTAAAAGCTAATAAGTAAGTATAGTTTCTTTTAAAAAGTTCCGGAGAAGTATATAACTTTAAATAGATCAGAGACTTTTAATACAACCATATTACTTTAAAGGTATTACGACTTTTAAAATACTACAGTATTACTTATAATAGAATATAACTAGTTATAGAGATTCTAAGAAATTAATATAAAGCTAAAAAATACTAATTAGTATTCTAGTATACTATAGTATATATTTATAAACTAGTTACAGAAAGTTTTATTAGTATACTAATGAGCCCTAAATACTTTCTAGAACTTTATATACTTTATAATAAATATCTTAAATACTTCTTTTTTATTCTAATTACGGTCCTTAGCTATTATACTCTTAAAAGTATTATAGACCTAACCCTTAGGGCTTATATAAGATATTACCATTCAAGCTCTATATAACTACTACCCCTATAATCTAGTAAAAGGTTTTTACTTTAGATATAAACTTTTTAAGTTTATTATAATACTATTAATTACTACTAAAGTATCTCTCGTAACTAGCTTCTAATATTAATAAACTTCTTACCTAGGTTTGACTTAATAGTAAATAGTAAATTATATAAAAGAAATAGAAAATAGCAAATAATAATAATAAATACTACTATTCTAAAACCCCTAATAGGGGTTCTAATAGATTAATAGTAGACTAATTTAATAGAAGATAAAAACTAATCCTTTTGAGATATTTCTATATAGTTTCAATAAGATTATAATAAAACCTTATAAGTATTATAGGTACCCCCTCTAAAAAGACTATTCCCCATTAGTATTTCTTTCAATAGTAATATTCTCTACTTTCCTATATAGTAGATAATTATATAGTATAAATTAGAAGTTATAGCAGACTAAAAGATTTCTAATAGTTTTTATAGACCAGCTTATTACTTAAAATCTAGATATAAGTTAGTAATTCTTATATAATACAAGGATTTTAGTATAATTAAAATATTAGTATGTTCTTCTAGTATTTTGATAAGTATTATAAGAACTTTTACTATAGTATTTAGGCTTTTAAAAAGATTTACTATTTCTATTAAAAGCCTAAGTAGATATTTACTGAATTGTCTATTAAGTTTAAATTAATTATAAGATAAATAAAGGGGTACTTCTAGGTAAAAGATATTTAGCTAAATTACTTCTAACTAGCTTTTTCGTATTAAATTTAGATAGCTATTATTAGCCGTGATATAAGCTAGATAGATTACTATACTACTATCTAATACTACTATATAATTATAATCAACCTTAAGATCCTCGATATAAAGTTACGAAACTATAGCTAGTCCTAGCCCCTATCCCAGCTAAACCTAATAATTAATTAGAATAGAAATATATAGATAATAAATATAAAGGTAGTTAAAGCTACTTTAGTACTAATATAATACTACTATACTACTACTCTCTACTATAAGGGGTTAAATAAGTAAGCTATTATAACTAGTAAACACTAATTAACTCTTACTATAAATATATATAAAACCTAATAAGTAAATCCTCCAATTATCTAGGTATATATATAAGCTAGTACTTATATATATCATAGTACTCAAAGTTACTTTATTATAGAATATAGACTATAACTTATTTATTTACTAGTAATTTCTAATACTAATATTCAAACCTTTAGAATTAAATAAAAAGATTATAAATAATAAAGAAAAAGTCTAGTTCTCTAGAAAGAACTCCTTAGGGGATAGGCAAATATAGCTATTAATAATAGTACTATAATAATAGATAAGACTAGAAGAATATAGAGATAAATAAATAAGCGATTCTTCTTGATCTCTATATTAATAAATAATAAATTGTTTATTTCTATCTAAATTAATAGTAGTTGTAAGTATTATAAAGTAGTTAGTAAAAAATTCATAAGATAATAGAACTCTATATTAATTATATTACTATAGCTATACTAGTTAAGTACTATCCTGAGTACTAACTCGGAAACTTTTATTACTAAAATAAGTCAAATATAAATTAACTTTAACGGGTAAATACCTAAGGTTTTATTCTATATAACCTTAGGAATAGTATACTTAGCTATTTTTAGGAAACTATAATTATAGTACTAATAGGTTATTCTAAACCTTATAAAGAATAAGATATAAATAAATATAATTAGGAGTTTAATTATCTAGGCTATTAGTAATATACGAAAAGGGATATATATAAATAGATTTATAGATTTTATTAAATTACTAGTTATAATATTTTCTAGTTTAAGAAAAAAAGAATATATATAACAAGTAACTAACTTACTATAGATTAATATAGCTTTAGTAATTATATTACTTATAACCTTAGAGTAACTAATATTTACTTTACTAGCAATTTATATTCTTTTATAGATTTATTTAATCAAAATGAAAGCTCTAACTTCTTACTTTACTAGAAGTCCCTTAATTACTATATTTATCTAAAGAAAAGCTTAGATAGAATAGAGCTAGACTTATTATAAAAACTACTTTATTATATACTAAAGGAATATTTCCTCGAGGTTTAATACTAGATAATAGACTTAATAAACAAAAATTAAGTCTAGGCTAGTTTATCTATAACTAGGATATTTATCCTCCTTATTAAGAAACCTAAGAGGAAATAGTAATTTAATATAGATTATTATATTTTTAATACTATTGATATTTATAACTATTAGTTTTAGGAGGGGCCGATAGCTCGCTCTCTACTATGACTATTAGTAGATATATTACCCCCTAAAATATAACTTTAGCCTTCCTACTCCCCCCTACTAACTATCATAGCTAGCTCCTAGTTAATCCAGGGCTAAACCCCTCATAGCTATAACTAGTATACTTACCCTATATGACCTATTTTAATAATAAATAACTAATAACTCCTTCTACGATAACTTTATACTCTTATACCCTTATACCTTTATAGTTATATACAATTCAAATATCTCGAGATATTTCATTACTATTAACTATAAATACTTTATTTGAATATTTATTATAACTTCGATATCTATAACTCTAAAATCCCTACTAAGTCCTACCTATTCCTAAAACAAGATTTTATACTACTAATATAAAGGTTCTCTACTACTAATATAAACTAGTTTATAATTTCTATATAAATATAGTAAGACTTAGCCTACTCTTATTAGTAAATAATGTTAATATTCTAATCGAGTATAACTAATATATAAATAATACTTATATAAATATAGATACTTTTAGTATAACTAGATAGTTTTGAAAATCTTCATAATTATAGTATTATAATATTCTAAGGTATTTAGTAACTAATATTATAGTAAAGTATCAATATTAAAGCATTATCTAATTAATACCTAGTTACTAATTTTATTAACTTAGTATAGTAATTTATAGGATAGTTAGATAATTTTCTTTTAAATATCTATAGACTACTTTTCAATTATAGTATTTAGAATAATCTCATTGAAACCTAGTCTAATATACTAATAGCTTTAGTTATAATAATTATAGTTAGATATCTCTATACTTATTTTATAGATATTCTTTTAGAAGTAGCTATATAGATTTTAAAGAGATATAAGTTCTATTATAAAAGTTATAAAAAAGTAATGAATTATAAACTACCTAGCTTTTATATCTTAAAATCAATATTCTATTTTATTCTATTTTTAACAAATTTAAAACAGTTCTTAACCTTATAACTTTAATAGTCATTTTTAACTTTATATATTAAGCTTTACCTAGTCTTAATAAAGTTTTCCCTAATTATTACTACGAGGCTTTCTACTACTATAAGGTTAAATAGTAGAACTAGGGGTATAAGTATCTATAATAATAAGTAATTTCATTACTATTTTAACTAGTTATAAGCTAGTATTAGTATAAATACTATTATTAGGTAAAATTTAAATGCTATTATTAGGTAAAGTTTATAGTTAAATCTATATATAGGGTAAAGAGCTTAGATACTATTCCAGGTATAGAGTCAAAGTAACTAAATAACTATTACTTCTTACTATTTACTAAAAGGATGTCATATTTGTTATCTAAAATAGTATAGATTATAAAAGTTAATATTTATATGACTTTCTATAAAATCTAAATCATAGAAAGAAATCAGTATAAAACTATCTTTTAGACCTATTTTAGTTTATTTAAATAGCTTATTACCCCTTCTAAGCTGAAAAGTAAACTTATAATATATTGTTTTACTATATTAATAATATACTCTAAAGTATTCTTAAAAACTTTATTATAACTTATTTGAATAATATCTTGATTTATAGTTATAGGTTAAAGAATAACTATAAAGATAAAATTAAGTAAGTTTTTAGATAGTTATAGAAGACTAGTCTATATTTAAATTTAGAGAATTATGAACTCTTAGTAAAGTAGATAAAATATCTAGGTTTTATTATTAAGATAGGAAATAATATCTATTATAACCCCAAAAAGATTGAAATTATATTAAAATAAGACTTTTTAGGAATATCTATAATATCTAGAATTTCTTTAAATTCGTAAATTTCTATTATGATTTAGTTAATTACTTTTCTAGTTTAATAAAGCCCTTTATATAGCTAATATAGAAAAAGATACTATTTTACTAGGATATTATATATTAATAAAGATTCAGAATATTTAAGCTTATATTTATCTTAGAACTAGTTATAGTTTAATAGGATCTAGAGTAATATATAGTAGTAGAAGTAGATTATTTAGGGGTAGTATTAAGTAGTTACTTCTTATAAGAAGATAGGGATAGTATACTATAACTTATTTCTTATTATTTAACTAGACTTATACTAGCCTAGTAAAACTATACTATTTATAATAAAGAACTACTAGTAGTAATATTATACCTAAAAGTATAATTAGNTAGAATTATAGAATATAATAGAGTTATTTACTATCTTTTCTAATTATAAAACCTTATAATACTTTATAAATTTAAAGCTTATTTTAGAATAATAAATTAGGTAAATAGAAATCTTATTAGAATTTAGTTCTATTTTAAAATATTACTTAAGTTACTCTATACAATACATTAATACTTTCTCTTAAGAAAGCTAAAATAATATAATAAAACTAAAACCTATAATACAAATCTTCTAGTTTCTCTTAATTAATTATAGGAATAAAGAAAAACCTTCCCTAGTATTCTTAATTTATAATATATAGATACAGGGAAATTAAGAGGAAACTATATAAATAAGAGGTAATTACTAGTATATTACTAGTAAATTACTAGATAAGTATATTAATTCTAAAGTATTATATTACTAATTCTATAAAATTAAGTAATTATAGTAATACTAGTATATAAAGTTTACCTAGAAACTATTTAATAAGTAATAAAGATATTATCCCTAGAAACCTTAATATAAATATGAATAACTAATTATATAATAAATAATAATACTATTCTACTTTACTAAAGCTAGGTTTAGGTTTTTAAATATAAATTACTAGTAACTATAATTGTCTAAATAGTTTATAACTTTCTAGTTCTAAACTATTCTAGTATTAACTTAATATTTATAATATTTTTATAAGATTAGTATTAAGATAGTATATTAAAGAATATTTACTAGTATTTATATAAAAGTTAATAATACTACTAAAACCTATTATAACTTTTACTAATTCCTAATAAATTCTAATTAGCAATTTCCATTAATTTCATAATAGAACTAATATCTATTATAGAAAGGGATTCAAGGTTTTTATAGTAATTATAAACTAGTTGTTAAAATATATCTAGTTAAAAACTATAATATCTATAATAGCTAAAGCTTATATAGAAAAGTTCCAAGATACCTGATAGTAATTCTATAATTTCTTTATATTTATTATTACTAATTATAATTTAGATTAGATTAGTATTTTCTAGATAATATCATACTAGTTAATAGGAACATAAAAACTATCATTAATATTATTCTACCCCTAGATTAATAATAAAATAGAAAAAGTAATATTAAAGATTTAAATTTTCCTATAAGTATATTCTTTTAATAGCTAAACTGGTGAGTTTATATTACTATTTACTAATTAGTACTAAATAATAGAGATTCTTTAGTAATTAAAGTAAACTTAAATAAACTTCTAAATAAGTTTAATATTATACCTATCCTATATTCTTATATAGTAGAGTAAACTATATATTATAGCTTAAGATAAGTCTTAGTTTCCCTATCTTATTTTAAAATTGTATTACTATAGTTTAAGTAGTAATAATATATATGTAATAGTATAATAAAATAGGTATAAATAGAATATAATAAGTAACTAAAAGGTTCTAGGTTAGGAATAAAGTATAGCTGTTACTATAGTATATTAAAATATATTAGCTGAGTAAAACGCTCGACTAAGGTTTTTCTAAATGTAAAGTTATTTATATACTAAACCTATTAAATATTATATTAAATATCCCTATAAATATCTATTTACTATTCTATATTAACTTTATTAAGTAGGTAGAAGATAGCCTATTACTATTATAGTAGTATATAGATATATATTTTAATCCTATCCTAGTTTTTACTAAATAAATAGCGAAACCTAGGAAAAGTATAATATCGAAGAGATATTTATAGTAAAGAATATACTAGGGTAAAGATATAATTATAATAGATTAGTTAATTAAAAAGTTATAATATTTTAATATAGGAATCTTTAGAAAGCTTAATTAATAATAAAACTATTTTATAATTTAAATTATTATATAGAAATACTAAAGAAAATAGCAATTTAATATTAATTTACTAATAACAAAAAGTTATATAAATTATAAATTAAGTAATATAATAGTCCGTAAAAGAAATATAACTAGCTACTAGATTTACCCCTTAAGTATTAAATTATTAGGGTTATATTAAAGGTCTCTGATCTATTTAAAGTTATATGCTTCTCGGGGGGCCTTTTAAAGGAAGCTATACCCGGTAGTCAGCTTTTGCTTTTTAAACTCTATAGATAATACTAGGGCTAAGGAACTGTTTAAATAGAGGAAACCTCAAGTAGTAATAATATAGTTAGTTAAGATAATAGCTAACAAATATAGAAAGTATGTAAAGGGAAGGTATAAGCCTATATCCGTCGTAGTTACTCATTATAGGATCGTAGTTATAAAATACTAATACTAGCTAATTAGTAGTACCTACTACTAGCTATCATTATTAATAGTTATTAGCTATTAATATTAACAGCTATAGGTAAGAGCTAATAGCTAGTAGTAGTTACTATATAGTTTATATAATCGGAAAGTATATAGCTACTAGTCGCGCTTGCCCGCCGCAGGATTCGAACCTACTACTCTTACCGTAATAGTAAGAGCCAGCTAGACGTTAAACTACTATGTTAAGCGGGTATAGTAATACTAATAGTAGGTACTAATAGCTAGTAGTAGTTACTATAATTAGTTTATATAATCGGAAAGTATATAGCTACTAGTCGCGCTTGCCCGCCGCAGGATTCGAACCTACTACTTTCGCCGTAAATAGTAAGAGCTAGCTAGACGTTAAACTACTACGTCAAACGGGTCCTTAAGTATTAAATAAATAAATTAAATACAAAGATTAGTACTATCCTATACCTCTTTATATTTATAGAATTCTTCTTCTCCTTTATTATTTTCTTCCTTTTTTTCTTCTTTATTATTATCCCTAATAATAAAGAAGAAATATTTAGAAGTAAAGTATTATTAGTATTAATAAGAAGTAGTAATTATATAGTAGTAGTAGATAGGTAAGCTAGTATTAGTATAACTATAATACTAGTAAAATATAATATAACTATTAGAATATATTATAGTATTTTACTATGGGGGAATTAGTATAATAAAAATAGGGAACAAAAAAGCAGAAACTTACTATTATTTATATAATACTACTAAAACTAGTAATAACTTTTATAGGAGTAAAAGTAAAGTTAGGGGTAGGAATACCTTTAGTATAAGAAAAAGGAATAGTAGGTATAGTAGTAATATAAATAAGGGTTATTTAATAAGTATAATAGAAATAATTATTAAAGTATTAGACTATACTAGAAAGTTCTAGTAAAAAGATAGTAGTATAGTAGCTTTTAATATTACTTTTTCCTTAGGAAATAATAATTATAAAAATAATGATATAGTTCCTAAGTATAATTAAATAATTAACTTAGTAGCTAGTAGTATATAACTTAAAGCTAGTAGTAAAGAAATAAAAGCTTTATTTATATTTATTTTTTAATTTTAAATATTAGTAGTAAGATTATCTATGGCTTAAGATATAGGGATAGGTAATACTATTCTTATTTTGTTTAGAGTAATAATTTAAATAAGTAGAAATAACTATATTAGAAAGCTATTTCGTATTATGATTAAAGTTATTTTCTATAATATAACTAACATAAGTATAAATAATAGGTTGAGAAAAGGTAAAGTAGTAGAAAAGGTAATTATTAAGAAGTCTAGAACTAGTAGTAATAGTAATTAATATAGTAATAAATAAAATATAAGAAGGGGAAAGAAAGTAAAAGAGTAGTACAATAGTAGTATTATAATAAGTATACAATAAGGAGTTATATAGATCTAGAGAAAAGAAAATAAAATTATATAAAGAAAAAGGAAAGGGATTTCTTATACATTAATAAAAAGGAAAATATAATATAACATTACTTAGAATAGATATAATAAAATCTTTCTTATTTGCAAGACTATCTAATATTAATAATACCTGAATTTTCTTATTAGTAAGATTATCTAATGTTAGTAGTATTTAGAGGAAATATTTTAGATAAACCTTTCTTATTAGTCAAGCTAATTTAAATAGTTAGATATTATTTATATATTATAAAACTATTAATATTATATATTACTATAATAATAAGGTAAAAGAATAATAAAAAGTATATTATAAATCTAACCTCTAAGATTCATATAAGATATTATTATTCAGGCTTTATATAATTACTACTCCTATAATCTAATAAAGAATTTTCACTTTAAATATAAACTCTTCAGGTTTATTAGAATACTATTAAAATACTACTAAAGTATCTCTTATAGCTAGCTTCTGATAAAGAGTAATATTTTACTAATAAGAAATATAGATGGAATAATTCTTATTATTTTTGAAGTACTTTTAAATATATATAACTATTTAATTAAACTATAAGTTTTAACTAGGGTATATGAAATATTTTAAATTAAAATCAAAAGCTCAATCTTTTAATATAATTAAGAAAACTCCAACTTATATATAATCTAAAATGCTAAGTTTAAAGTAATAATTATAGAAGATATGAACTTTAGTCTTCAGAATATTAAAGAAGCCTCTACTACACTTTATACTTTTATTATATAATTTTATAAAATCTATAATATACTTAGTAAAAAGGTTTTTAGATAAAAGAATAGGGTAAAAGTAACGGAAATGATTAGATTACTAAAGTTATTATATATTACTATGATTTTAATATATCTTACTAATAAAAGAACTCTATACTATATTATTTAGAGATTAGTAATCTTACTAGTAGTAGTAGAAATTATATATTACATATAAGTAGTAGTAGAAGCTAGGTATCTCATATAAAAGTTTTAAATATTAACTAAGTTTTAGCTATAAGTATTACTATTTTAACCTTAGGTTTAGTAGTATAGAGAAATAATTCTAGCTTTTTATTTACTTTAAAAAAGTTATTAATTTATTTAGAGTAATATTTAAAATTAGTCTTGAAACCTAAAATACACTTCGTTATATTATTAAACTCTATAAGAATCTAATATTCAAAAAGTTTATATTAAACGAAGTAGTATAATATAATATAAATCCTCTTACTGCTTATATTAACTTTAACTCTATAGTTAATAAAATAGTTCTAAAAATAATAGATTATCTATTTATCAACAAGTTACTATATTCCTATAAGCTATTTATTAAAATTTATTTTGAGATAGTTAAAAAACTTATAGTTATAGATCCTTTAGAAATTATATTAATAAATAAAGAATACTATATAAATAGTAATATCTTTAGCATTTACTTCTATAAAACTACTATGATTAGTTTAAAAGACTTTTCTAAAGAATTCTATATTGATATATAGGTCAAGTTTCTCTAGGATCAAGTAACTACTCCTTAGGATTACGAAAACTATTACTATAATAAAACTTAATCCAATATCTGATTTGAGGTATAATTTAGATATATTAATAAAAAATAAAAAGTTTCTAAAGAAATCAGATCTTTTAGGAAAAGATAGGGGTTTTAAGCTACTATATGAATCTCTTAAGTATAAGAAGTATAAAATACTATAAGTCTTATATATCATAAAAGTCTAGTAATATTCTAAAAAAGTTATTATATTTACTCAATACTTTTTAATTAGTAATAAAAAGTATTATCCAAAATTATTTCTTTAATATCTTATAGAATACCCTTAACTAAGCTATCTTAAAAATATATAATTAATTCTTTAATAATAATTCCAATAAACAAGTTAGTATATAATCTAGAAGTTTCTAGTAAAGAGTTCAAGTAAAAAGAATATCTTATTAGAAGCTAGCTACGAGAGATGCTTTAGTAGTACTTTGATAGTATTATAATAAATTTAAAGAGTTTATATTTAAGGTCAAAACTCTTTACTAGACTATAGGGAAAGTAGTTATATAGAGCTTTAATAGTAATATTTTATATAAGTTTTAAGGTTTAGGTTTATAATATACCTCTTACTACTTTTTTACTCTATTACTATAATAATATATAATATTAATAACCTTATAATATACTACTAATATTAAACTACTTAAGTTAGCTTAACTAATAGGAAAAATCTATTTAAGATATTTCCCCTAAGTATTATTAATATTCAATAGCTTTACTAATAAGAAAATTTAAGTACTATTAATATTAAATAGTCTTACGAGGATCTAAGTTATATTTATCCTAAGTAATCCTATACTATACTTTTCCTTCTATTAATGTATAAGAAACCTCTTTAGTCTTTCTTTATATAACTTTATTTTCTCTTTTCTAGATTTATATAACCCCATCTTCTATACTTGTTATAATACTACTATGTCGCTACTTTTCTACTTTCTTTCTTTTTCTCATATTTTATTTATTACTATATTAACTACTATTACTACTAATTCTAAACTTCCTAATAATAACTTCTCCTACTACTATACTCCCTTAAAATTTATTATTTATATTTATAGTAGTTATATTATTAAAAGTGATTCTAATCATAAGGAGAACTAGCCTCTTAATATAGTTATCTCTATTTATATAGTAGTTGTATTAAAGGTCTCTGATCTATTTAAAGTTATATGCTTCTCCGGGCCCCTTTAGAGGTAGTTATACTTAGTTATTAGCTTTTACTTTATTTACCCTATTGATATTACTAGTATTAAGGAACTAACCTGGTAGTCGGCTTTTACTTTATATACCTACTAGATACTACTAGTTCTGAGGAACTATTTAAATAGAGAAAACCTTAGGTAGTAAGATATAGTTAGTTAATACAATAGCTGATAAATAGAAGGTATATATATACCTATATTTATTATAGTTACTTTTTAAGGATTATAGTTATATAATACTAGATACTAGCTAACTAGTAATACTTATTACTAGTTATTAGATAGTTACTAGCTATTCTATTAGCTATTAGTAAATACTAATAACTAGTAGTAGTTACTATATAGTTTACATAATTAGTAAGTATATATATATATATGCTTACTAGTCGCGCTTACCTACTATAGGATTCGAACCTACTACTCTTGCCATAACAGTAAAAGCCAGCTAGACATTAAACTACTACGTTAAGCAGGTATCTCTATTTATATAAATTATTATTCTAATAGAAATAAGAGTAATATTATTTATGCCTATATATTAAGTTATAGCTAATCTTACTATAAATACTTAAAGTTAAAAAGTAAGTATAAATAAAGCTTTTACTTTTTTACTATTAGCTTTAAGTTATATACTACTAACTACTAAGTTAATTATTTAATTATATATAGTAACTATATTATTACCTCTATAGTTACTATTTCTAAAGAAAAAAGTAATATTATAAACTACTATACTACTATTCTTTTACTAGAATTCTCTACTATAGTTTAGTATTATAATACTTACTTCTATTATACTTAGTAAGTAACCCTTATTTATATTATTACTATACTTATTATTTTTTCTTCTTATACTAAAAATATCCCTATCTTTACTTTTATTTTTACCCCCGAGTAAATTATTACTAGCCTTAGTAGTATTATATAAATAATAGTAAATTTCTTTTTTTTATACTAATTTCCTTATATTAAAGTATTATAATATATTCTACTAATTATATTATACTTTACTAATATTATAACTTTATCTTTAATTCTATTAATACTAGTTTACTTATTTCCTACTACTACTAAATTACTACTCCCTAGTAATACTAATAATACTTTACTTATAGATAAATATTATTTATTACTATTCCTAATAATAACGAAGAGGAAGAAAAAGAAAATAATAAAAGGGAGGAGGAGTTCTATAAGTATAAAGAGGAGTAGGATAATACTAATCTTTTTATTTAATCTTTCTATTTAGTATTTTAGGGGTAAATCTAGTAGCTAGTTGTATATATCCCCTAGGGACTATTATATTATTTAATGTATAGTTTTTATACTTTCTTATTATTAGTAAACTAATATTAAGCTATTATTCTCTCTAATATCCCTATATTATAGATTAAAGTATATTCTAGTTTTATTGTTAGTAAAGCTTTTTAAAAGCTCTTATATTAAAGTATTATAAGTTATTTACTTAACTAGTATATTATAAATATATCATCGCCCTAATATATTCTTTACTATAAATATCTCTTTAATATTATACTCCTCTTAAGCTTTACTATTTTCTTTAGTAAGGATTAAGATAGGATTAAGATATATATTGATATATTACTATAATAGTAATAAGTTATCTTCTACCTATTTAATAAAAGTAATTCAGAGTATTAAATAGATATTTATAGGGATATCTAATATAATATTTAGCGGATTTACTATATTACGAACTTTATATTTAGAAAATACCTAATTAAGTTTCTTATTTAGTTAATTTGTTTTAATATAGTATAATAGTAGCTATACCTTATGCCTAACCTAGACCTTTTCAACTACCTATTATATCCTATTTATACCTATCTTATTATATTACTATATATACTATTACTATTCAAACTATAGTAATATTATCTTTAAAGTAAAATAAGAAAACTAAAATGTATCCTAAACTAGAATATATAGTTTACTTTATTATTTAGGAGTATAGGATAGGTATAATATTAAACCTATTTAGGAACCTATTTAAGTTTATTTTAATTACTAAAGAATCCCTATTATTTGATACTAGTTAATAAGTAGTAATATAAGCTAATTAGTCTAGTTATAAGAGAGTAATATATATTTATAGAAAAGCTTAAATCTTAAGCATTACTTTCTCTATTCTACTATTTATCTAGGGATAGAATAATATTAATAAAAGTTATTATATTTTTATTAACTAGTATAATATTATCTAGAAAGTGCTAATTTAGTTTAAGTTATAATTAGTAATAATTAAAATAGGGAAACTATAGAACTACTACTAAGTATTTCAGAACTTATCTATATAGGTTTAAGTAGTTATAGATATTATAGTTTCTAATTAAATATATTTTAATAGTTAATCTATAATTATTATAAAGAATCTTAAATCCTTTTCTATAATAAATAGTAGTTTTATTATAAAATTAATAGAAATTTGTAACTAGAATTTATTAAGAATTAAAAAGGGTTATAGTAGGTTTTAATAGTACTACTATTTATTATGCGAATATTAGTAAATATTATATATTTATATAAAATATTTAATATTCCGGGAGGGGCTAATAGCTTGCTCTCTGCTACAATTTTTAGTAGATATATTACCCCCTGATATATAACTTTAACCCTCCTACCCCCCCTACTAACTATTATAGCTAGCCCCTAGTTAATCTAGGACTAAACCCCTTATAACTATAGTAGCTAGTATACTTACCCCATATTAACCTTTTTAATAATAAATAACTAATAACTCCTTCCGCGATAACCTTAGACTTTTATACCTTTATACCCTTATACCCTTATACCCTTATAACTATATACGATTTAAACATCTCAAAATATTTAATTACTACTAATTATAAGTACTTCATTTAAATATTTATTATAACCTTAATATCCGTAACCTTAATATCCCTACTAAACTTTACCTATCCCTAAGATAAGATTTTATACTACTAATATAAAAGTTCTCTACTACTAATATAAACTAACTTATAATTTCTATATAAGTATAATAAGATTTAGCTTACTCGTATTAGTAGATAATTTTAATATATTAATTAAGTATAACTAATATATAAATAATACTTATATAGATATAGATATTTCTAGTATAACTAGATAGCTTTTAAAGCCCCTATAATTATAGTATTATAATACTCTAAAATACCTAGTAANAATAACTAGTATTATAGTAGTATATTAATATTAAGGTATTACTTAATTAATACTTAGTCCCTAATATTATTAGCTTAATATAGTAAATTATAGGTTAACTAGATAATTTTCTTTTAAATATCTATAAGTTACTTATTAATTATAGTATTTAGGATGATTTTATTAAGGCCTATTTTAATAAGATAATAGCTTTATCTATAATAGTTATAGCTAGATATCTCTATATTTATTCTATATTTTCTTTTTTATAGGTAGTTATATAGATTTCGAGGAGATTTTAGTTCTATTATAAAAGTATAGATATAGAAAAGTGATAGATTATGGAATACCTAGTTCTTA
>RYZW01000350.1:0-15787 GCA_004367215.1 Colletotrichum trifolii
ACTTTATTAAGAGTAATTTTCAAATTACTTTTTAGAGTTAAGATAATCTCTTTAGTATTTCCCTATTTAATAAGTTTTGAAACTCTTATTTTATTAAATAAAAAAGTATGATTTTTAACTATATAAATAGTAGCTTTAGTATTAATATAAAAAGAAATTATTTTAATCTTATTATTAAAATTCCTAATTTCTTAAATCCTTTTAGAAATTAAAGAACTTAAAGTAATATTAGTACGAAGACTTTTATTTGAAAGAGGTTAAGTTATAGTTATATTTTCAAACTTAATACTATCTTCTTTATTTTCTTCTTCTTCTTTAATAGAAGAATCGAGTTATATTAGATCTTTAGAGATCTTTTTAATAATAAGAGAATTTAAAAAGGTAATATTAACTTTTTCTAAGGAATTCTTATCTTTTTTCTTCTTTTTTATAGAAGAAGAATCTTTTTTAAAGCTTACTTTATTAGGAGACTTTTTAGGATAAAGTTTAAAATAGTTTTCTTTAGTATAGCTAGTCTTCCTATAGTAATTATAGAAAAGACTTTTCTATTTCTTCTAGGTTTTCTTAGTTTTTAGTTAAGGTTTAGAAATTTTAGTTAGGTTTTAGAACTTCTTCTTTAAAGTAAAATTAACTAAAGAAGTATTAATTTTTCTTCTAAACTTATCTAAAAGGTTGGAGAATAGAGAATTTAATTTATAAGAATCCTTATTAGTTCTAAGACTCTGAGTTATTAAGGTAATAAAACTTTTATAATTTTCGTCTAGATTATTTAGGATATAGGCTATAACTATTTAATCTAGTAATTTGATTTTATTAAAGGATAAGTTATTAATAAGTTCTTTACTCTTATTCAGAAACTCTTCTATAGATTTAAAGTTACTAAGAGTTATATTAAAAAGTTCTTTATAAGTAAGAAACTTATTTATAAAACTAGTTAGTTTATAGAGCTTTTTTAAATAATTAAATACTATATAGGTATCTATATTATTCTTAATAACCCTTAAAGGACTATTTTTATAGTTTAGAATAATATAGCTTAAAGCTTTTTTATATTTATCAGTATTATTAATAGAAATAGGTTTATTTAATTTAAAATAAATATCTTTGCTAATAAGTAAGGCTCTTATATAAATAGCCTAAATATTGTAATTCTGAGTCTTTTTTAACTTAGGGATAAAGATTACTTTAGAGTTACCTATCTTATCTAAAACTAATTTTAATAAGTAAAGTAGTTATTTAGGAAAGAATTAATTTAGATTCTATAAATAAAATTAAGATACTTAGGGATTAATTCAAGTGAATAAATCGTTAACTAATAGATTAATAAAAGTAATAGCTTAATGGTTAACTTATAAGATCTGTACTGTGAAGCTAGTATTTAAATCTCATAAGAGACGTCTTTTTAGAGTTTTGAGTACTTATAATTCTAATTTATAAAGGTCTAGGATAACCTAAAGAGATTCTTAGTTTATAAGGTTTTTAGGAGATAACTTATAGTTTTTTAGTTTATAAGGTTTCTAGGAGATAGCTTAAGAGGGTTTTTAGTTTATAAGGTCTCTAGGAGATAACTTATAGCTTCCTAGTTTATAAGGTTTCTAGGAGATAATTTATAGAACTAGTTTATAAAAGTCTTAGGTGGACCTTAGGATATAAATAAGATTTTTAGCTTTTACTACTTAATTGTTTCTTTTACTAGCTTAGTAGTAAACCTACTGCTTTAACTAGTATAATTTCTTTATATTTTTTTAGTTTAATTAGCTGTATAGTTATAGAGAGAGTTGTAGTGAAAAAGAGAAGGTTTTGAAAAGTTTGAGGGTTTTGAAGATTTTATTTGAGAAAGAAGTTTTTGAAAAAAGTTAAAGGGTTTTTAAAAAAAGTTTCGAAAGAGAGATAGGTTTTAGGTTGAATACTAAAAGTTAGTTAAATAGAAGTAAATAGAAGCTAGGTTTATAATTTATTAAACTAATACTAAAGTATTCGTAAAAGTCTTAGGGAAAAATATAATTATTAATTATAGAAAAATGAGGAGTTTAAAATAGTATCTAAAAATAGTACTAGTATTAGTAGAAATGGTGATAATAATGGGAAGTTCGGATTCTATAGAAGTAGGGAATTTCGCTATCTATATAACTAAAATAGAGTTTATTTTTAGAAAGGTTAATTTTATATTATATAGAATATTTAAGGCTCCGGGATATACAGGCTACTAAACTTTAAATATTAAATATTCTAATATTAAAGTTTAACTAATTTAGAATATAATTAATATAAATTATAAAACCTAAACTCTATAAACTAGTTTTCTAGAATAAATAGAAAATATAGGGTTATAAGAGTACTAGAGATTACTTAAGCTTTTTAATACTTTTTATATAGAGAGATAGAATGTAGAGTTAATATAGTCTTTAGCTATAACTCTAAATAGAGTAATAAGCTTAGCTATAACTCTAACAAACTTAATTAGGTATTTTATAAATATAAGGTTATTAATATACTAAACCTGCTAAATATTATTTTAGATATTTTTATAGATATTTACTTGATATTTTATATTAATCTGATTAAATAGGTAGAGGATAGCTTATTATTATTATAATAATATATAGATATATATTTCAATCTTATCTTAGTTCTAGCTAGAGAAAATAGTAAGACCTATAAGGAGTATAATATTAAAGAGATATTAGTAGTAAAGAATATGCCTAAATAAGGATATAACTATAATATATTAGTTAAATAGAAAAGTTATAGTATTTTAATATAGAAACCTTTAGAGAGCTTTATTAATAANATTAATTAAATGAAAAAATTATAATACCTTAATATAAAAACTCTTAGAAAACCTTACTAATAATAAAACTATAATATAATTCAAGTTATAATATAGAAATATTAAAGAAAATAATAGCCTAATATTAATTTATTAGTAGTAAAAAACTATATAAACTATAAATTAAATAACATAATAGCTTTTAAGAAGTATATATAACTAGCTACTAGACTTACCCTTAAAGTATTAAACGAACTAATTAAGTAAAAAGGCTAGTATTATCCTATATTTCCTCGTTACCTTAGAAATCCTCTTCCTTATTATTATCATCCTCCTCTTCCTCCTCTTTATTATTAGAAATATTAATAAATAATACTTATTCGCAAATAGGGTATTATTAGTATTAACTAGTATTATCCTATATTTCCTTATTACCCTAGAATTCCTCTTCCTTATTATTATTATGTTCTTTTTCTTCTTCCTCATTATTAGGGATATTAATAAGTAATATTTATTTATAAATAGAGTATTATTAATATAGGGTTAGGGGGGTAATAATATAGTAGTAGCGGATAGGTAAACTAGTTTTAGTAAATTTAAGGATATAGTTATAATATTAGTAAAGTATAGTATAAGTATTAGAATATATTATAGTATTTTATTATAAAGAAGTTAGTATGAGGAAAATATAGAAAGAAAGGAGGGGGGGTTTATTATTATTCGTATAATATTATTAAAACTAGTAATAACCTATTTAGGGGTAAAGGTAAGGGTAGAAGTAGGAGTATTCTTAGTATAGGAAATAAGAGCAGTAAGTATAGTAGTAATATAGATAGGAGTTTTTTATTAAGTAAAGTTAAAGTAGTTATTATAATACTAGATTATAGTAGAGAATTTAGGTAATAAAATAGTAATATAGTAGGGTATAACTATATTTTTATCCTTAGAAGTAGTAATAGTAGGGGTAATAATATATTTATTTATTTTAATTAGATAATTAATTTAGTAGTTAGTAGTATGTAGTTTGGTATTTATAGTAAAGAAGTAAGATCCCTATTCATACTTATTTCTTATTTATAAGTACTTATAGTAAAAGTAGCTACGATTTTATTTATAGGAATAAATAATACTACTCTTATTCTACTTTAAATAATAGTTAAAATAAGTATTAATAATTATTATAAGGGGTTAGTTATTATTATTATTAGAGTTATCCTAGATAATATAACTATTATAAATATAAGTAGTAGGTTTAGAAGGGGTATAGTAGTAAGAGGGATTATTATCAGGGGGGCTAGATCTAGTAGTAGTAGTAGTTAATATAGTAATAAATAAAATATAAAAAAGGGAAGGAAAGTAGAAAAATAGTAATTTAATAATACTAGTATAGGTATAAGATAGGAATTATATAATATTAGAGGAAGAAAAATAAAACTATATATAAAAGGAAAGAAAAGAGTTTTTTATAAATAATTAGAAGAGGGAGTATAATATAAGATTACTTAAAGTAAAAGTAATATGAATTTTCTTATTAGTAGGATTATTTAATATTAATAGTAATTGAATTTTCTTATTAGTAGGATTATCTAATATTAGTAATATTTAAGAAAGTTATTTTAAGTAAACTTTTCTTATTAATTAAGCTAGTTTAGATAATTAAAAGTTATAGTTATATTATAAAGCTATAGATATTATATATTATTATAGTAATAGAATAGTATAATAATAGGAGGTATATTATAAATCTAAGTTTTAGGGTTTATATAAGATATTATTATTAGGGTTCTATATAACTACTATCTCTATAGTCTAGTAAAGAGTTTTTACNGGTTCTGTATAACTACTATCCCTATAGTCTAGTAAAGAGTTTTTATTCTAGGTATAAACTTTTTAAGTTTATTATAATATTATTAAAGTATTATTAAAGTACCTCTTATAGCTAGTTTCTAATATAACTATATTATATTAGAATAGTTTAAGATTAAACTAGTTAGTAATTTTAATAAAAGTTCGAAATAATATATTTACTAAAATTACTATATAGATTTTATAATTATTTTATAGCTATTAATCTCTATAAATAACGAAGTAAGCTTTGATTTTCAGGAAATACGTATAGTTATTAAGCTTATAAATATAAACCTAGTAATACTTTAAAATTTTTAAGTTTCTTATAAAAGCTTTACTAATTTTATTCTAGGAGTAAGATTTAATATAATTCCTAAAATAAGCTTTTTTAGTTATTACTATTATTTTAGTATATAGATAAGTAAATACTACTAAGTAAAATATAAGTAATAGTAATAGTTTTTATTATAGGATTCCTAGAATAAGAGCAATAGATAAATAAATATTACTAAGTAAAATATAAGTAATAGTAATAGCTTCTATTATAAAACTCCTAGAATAAGAACCTCTATTCTCCTATACTTTAAATATTCTCTAATATCTAATTTATTTTATAATTAAAATTTATTATTAAAAGTCCTAATATCTATATTTAAGAATCCTTAAAAAGGTTAATTTTCTAGGACCCCTTCTAGTTAACTATTTATATAACTTTATAGCTATAACTAAAAGTATTTTAGAATATCTTAAAATAACTAAAAAATACTAACCAAAAAAATAGCTTTAAATAAAACCCTCTCTACTATAATATAATATTTTATTTATCTTTTATACTTAACTTTCCCTAAAAATACCTAAATTCCTTATTTCTTTATAATTTTATCTATATAGATAAAATTATAGAAGAATATAGTAAATAACTCTAGAAAAGTTATTAACGCGAACTTCGTAATTTCAAATACTTTATAAAACTTAGGGGTAGCTATTATATAGATATGAAACCTTAAACTATTATAACTATTTCTTATTATATTAACTACTTTATTAAACTCTTTACTTAAGTTTAAATAAATAACTAAACTAATTTTAAGTAATTCTATTATAGTTATTTATTCTTATAACTATTAAGTAATTTTATTAAAATTAAACTATTTAAAATTATCTTATAGAAAAGCTAAATTTGTATTAAAAAAAGTATTTTATTGAAAAAGGATATTATAAGTTATAATAACTTTTATCCTGGAGTAAGTTCTATACTTAATACTAGTTAGTCAAAATATAGCTAACTAAAAAGCTAATAAAGATATACTTTTTAAGCTATACTAGCTAGTTATATTTTAACTTCATATTTATAATTAAAACAAAATATTTATAGTTATAAGTATAAAGGTAAACTAAATCTAGCTTCATAGTATTATCTTTTCAAGTAGTTTTATAAAGTTTCTAGTATAATATCTACTAGCTTGAAAATATATTAATATTTAGTTATAAAGAAATACTATAATTTATAAGGTTTTAGACTAGAAATTATAAAGTAGCTTACTACTATACTTTATAGCTTTTCTATAAGCTTTAATAATAGCTCTAATATATTTAGTGCTCCTATTTGAGTTTTAAGTATATAAAATAGATAGTTTAAAATATATACCTTAAGAAATAAAATTCAATTTTAATTTCTATACTTAGAAACTTTATTATTATATCTAAAAACCTTGATATTAATACTATACTAGTATTTAAAGAATACTATAAAACTCTTAAATATTCCTATAATTATAGCTTTAATATAGTTAATAAAATAGAAGTCTTAAGAATAATTCGTAGTTTAGTCTATAAATATTAAAATTGAAATATAGTTATTATAGTTCTAGTAATAAAAGTAAAAGTTAAAAATAATATATTCTTTAGGGGTAGTATATAAGGTATTCTTATGCTTTATATAGTAAATCTTTTATTTAGCTTTACTAATACTATATACTTCGTATACTTCCTACATAAGCTAGTATCTATTATACTTTGAATAGTTATTAGTAATATAAATACTTTATATAATAAAAATAAAATAGTTTAGAAGTTCTCTACTAGGATACTCTAAATACTAGTATTAGAACTATTTATTATTTTTCAGGGGTTTTTAAATAATATCTATAGTATAATACTAGTATTAGTAATATCTAAGAGAAAGTTTATATTATATTACTTATATAGCTAAAATAGTTAATCTCTTATGAAATATATAGTATTTAAAGATTTACTAGTTATATCGAATATTAATAATTATAATTTTAGAATAATTACTCCTCTATAGTTAAAATAGGTAATTTAACTTAGTATCCTACTAGTAGCTTTATTTTTATAATTATTAAAAAGAGTTAAAGTTTATTATTAGAATAAAGTAGAAAGTAATATTATAGAAATATAGTTAAGTTTTTTTATTTTCTATAATTTAAATAAACATCTTAGTATCTCTATAGTTTTTAATTAATATAAATCTTATATTATACTAAATATAGTTTCTTATAAGAGTTTTTTAAAGAATTATAAAGTATTTTATATCTTAGAAGATAAAAATTAAAATACCTAAATTAAGGATAAAAAAGTTTTATAAAAAGTATTACTAAAACTTCTCCTTATAATATACTTATTATACTATATTATAGTTAATCTAGTTAGAAAACTAGTTATATAGTTATTATTATCTAAAGTTTTAAACTTTTTTTAAAAGATCTAAATATAAAATTAATAATAATTTAATCTTTCTTTTAGTTAAAATATTTAGTATTTAACTTTTATAGGCTAATTAAAAATATATATAGTAATAATATACTAAAGAGTAGTTTAAGCTATATTTTAGAAAGTATAGAAATTTATTAGAACTTTAGAAATATTTCTAATTATTTTAAATATTTAAAATAAGTATAGGGGTTTCTATTAAGATATTAAAAATATTATAATTTATTTTATTATATTAGAGAAATTTAGAGAAATATTCAATAGTTTCTATAATAGCTAAAATAATTTTATCTAGGGGTATTAAATCTAAATAATTATAGATTATAAATATATAGTTTTAAATATAAGTTTTAATAGGTAAGTAAGCTAGTAAAATTATAAGATTATAAACCTATAATATTCTAGTAATAGATAAAGTATAGTTAATGATTTAAGCTTTATATATAGTATTTTACTATTTCTAAAACTAAATTTTAATTATTACTTTTATAGTAAAGTATTTAAGTTTTAGGGACTAGAATATTTTATAATATATTATAATAGTATTTTAGAAGTATAGATTATCTATAATATTAAAATAGTTATAGAAGTTTATAATTTATACTACTATATTCTTTTCTATATAGTAGTACTAGTACTATAATACTTTACTTATATATTTAAAAATCTAACTTATTAAAGAAATTTAATTTAAATACTTATATTAGTAATCTTAAGCTTTTAAAATATAGAAACTATAGAAAATTATATAAACTTTTAAGTTTTTCTCTATATAATCTATAATATGTTTTATTTAAATTTCTCTAGTAGTATTAACTAGGAATTATTAATTTTCCTAATAATTAATTTCTCTAGGAATAAGAAGTTTAAAAATAGCTAATTTAGGTATCTTATAAACTTATTAGTATTACCTAGCTTTTAGAAAGTTACTTAAAAATAACTTTTAACGAAATTCTAGATAGAAGTTTTAGTATATTATTATTTTAAAGTTAAAGTATTCCTATAGATTATAAGCTTTAGTTTCTACTTAAAAAGTATTATACTGGGTAAGCTACTAATAAGTTCCTTTAAGAACCAAAAAAGGGTATTTTTAGTAGATATTTTAATATTTAAAATACGTAATATATACTTTTTAGCCTAGTAGCTTTTTATTATTATAAGACTTTTAATTATTATATATAATTAGGGGATAAAATCTAGTATATATTATGTATAACTAAACATAGCTAAGCGGTAAGCGTGAGGTCTTATTTCGAGCAGTTTAAATAAAGCGAGGCCCGGTAGAAACAGCGCCGCGGCCGAGGTTCTTCCGGCGAAAGCTCTACCGCTCAAGCGCGTTATTCCTAACAAATATTCGCTAGCTATTTATCGTAATAGAGCTACTACTAAAGTCCTAGCCCTATCCTTCTAAGAAATAGAAGTTAAAGAATTATAAAGGTTTTATAGTAAAGGAAGAATTAATAATAAAAAGTAAGTCTCTATAAATCATAAGACTTTAACTTAGTAGGCTAACTAGTAGTAGTTATAAGAGGCCTTTTATCTTATAATAGCTTTAGGCTACTATATTACGTAATCCGTGTCTAATCCTAGCTATCCTATCTCTCTATATAGGCTATAGGGTATATTTTTATATTTGTTCTAATTAGGGTTCTTAGCTATTATACTCCTAAGAATAGTGTTTTACTAGTTAGAGAAATAAACCTAATAGATTTTCTTATTTTCAAAGTATTTCTAAGTATATATGGTTATCTAATTAAATTATACGTTTTGACTAGGATATACAAAATATTTGAGATAAAAATCAAAACTTAATCTTCTAATATAATAGAAAAGACTCCTATTTATATATAATATAAAATACTAAGTTTAAAGTAATAATTATAGAAGATATAGACTTTAGTCTTAAGAATATTATAGAGACCTCTACTATATTTTATATTTTTATTATATAATTTTACAAAAAACAAAGTATATTTAGTAGATAAGGTTTTAAGCAAAAGAATCGGGGAAAAGTATAAGGGATATTCAGGTTACTAAGTTTACTATATATTACTATTATCTTAATATATTTCTTATTTATAAGAAAATTCTATATTATATTACCTAAAGATTAGTAGGTTTACTAGTAATACTAGAAGTTATATATTATATATAAGTAATAGTAGGGACTAGGTATTTTATATAAGGTTTTTAGATATTAACTAAACTTTAGTTATGAGTATTATTACTTTAACTTTGGGTTTAATAATATAGAGGGATATTCCTAGCTTTTTATATATTTTAAAGAAGTTATTAAGCTATTTAGGGTAGTATTTAAAGTAAGTCTTAAGGTTTGAGATAGATTTCCTTATATTATTAAATTCTATAGAAATCTAATGGTTGAAGGTTTTATGGTAAGTAAGTTAGTATAATATAGTATAGATCTTCTCTTTTTTTATATTAACTTTAACTACATAGTTAATAAGATATTCTTAAAAGTAGCGGGTTACGTATTTGTTAATAAGTTACTATATTATTATAAGTTACTTATTAAACTCTATCTTAAAATAACTAAAAAGCTTATAGCTATAGACTTTTACGAAATTATATTAGTAGATATAAAATACTATATAAATAATAATATCTTTAGTATTTACTTCTGTGAAATTACTATAGTTGATTTTAAAGAGCTTTCCAAATAGATCTATCTTAATATATAGCTTGAATTTCTCCAGGATCGAGTAGTTACTACTTAGGGTTACCTTAGCTATTACTATACTAGAACTTAATTTAGGGTTCGATTTAGGGTATAACTTAGATATATTAATAAGAATTATAGGGTTTTCGAAAAAAGGTAGGTTTTCGAGAAAAATAAAGGTTTTCGAGATACTATATAGGTCTCTCGAGTATAAAAAGTATAGGATACTATAAATCTTATATATTATAGAAATCTAGTAATATTCTAAAAAGGTTATTATATTTACTAAATATTCTCTATTTAGTACTAAAAAGTATTATTTAAGTTTATTTCTTTAGTATTTCTATAGAATACTTTCAACTGGGCTATCTTAAAGGTATATAGTTAACCCCTCAATAATAATTTCAATAAGAAGGTTAGTATATAATTCAGAGGTTTCTTTATAAGGGATTTAAGTAAAGAGGAATATCTCTAAGGTATCTAGATTAATGCTTATAATCTTTTACCTTATATAAACCTTAAATAAAAGGTTTATGATTACTTCTTCTAGTATAAAAAGCCTTAGTAATTTATAGTATAGTAGTAATAGATACCTTAACTACTAATTAGTATCAACTTATCTATAAAGGATAATTATATACTATATATAATCTCGTTATATAGGTATAAAAAAGTTCTAGTATTTATTATCATTATTAATCTATTATATAGCTATATATATAAGTATATAAAGCTCTAGATATATATTATAATAGTTATTTACTAATTACTATAATATAAAACTATAGCTAGTAATAAGTATTACTAGTAAAGTATAGAAATATATAGTTACATATATTTTATAAACGCGGAAGTATACGGCTATATATACTATATATATATATATATAAATATACATACTATACGCGGTAGCGTATACTATACAGTATAGTATTACTAATAATAGTAAGACTTAGTTTATTCTTATTTATATATAATCTTAATATATTAAATATAACTAATATATCAATAGTACTTATATAGATATAAATACTTCTAGTATAGCTAGATAGCTTTTAAATTTCTATAGTTATACTACTATAATATTCTAAGATATCTAATAATTAGTATTGTAATGAGATATTAATATTAAGAAATTACTTAAGTAATACCTAATCTCTAATATTATTAGTTAAATATAGCAAAGTATAGATTAGTTAGATAATATTCTTTTAAATACCAATAGATTACTCATTAATTTTGATACTTAGGATAGTTTTATTAATATCTATTTTAAAAAAATAATAGTTTTAATTATAATAATAATAATTAAACATTTTTATACTTTTTATATAACTTCATTTTTATAAGTAGCTATATAGATTTCGAAGAAAGTTTAATCCTATTATAAAAGATACAGAAAAGTAGAAAATTATAGAATACTTAATTCTTAGTATTCTATTTTATTCTATTTTTAAGAAATCTATAAAATTTCTTAACCCTTTAACCTTAATAGTTACTTTTAACTATATATACTAAGCTTTAGCCTAGATAAAACTCTCTCTAATTATTACTATAAAATCTTCTATTATTATAAGGTTAAAGATTAGAATTAAGAGTATAATTACTTATAATAATAAGTAATTTTATTACTATTTTAACTAGCTATAAGCTAGCTTGGATATAGATACTACTATTAGGTAGATTTTATAGTCAAATCTATTTATAAAGTAAAGAATCTAGATACTATTCCAGGTATAAAGTAAAAGTAACTATATATATATATATATATATATGAGAATATAATACTTATTAAAGTTTAATTAAACTATTATTAATCAAACAATAATTCTGATATAAATATTTACTTATAGCAATTAATAATTATAATTATAGAACTAATTATTGAGAACTACTAATCACTTTTATAAAGCCTATATAAAGAGTAAAATATATATATATATATATATATATTCCGCTTAATATAATAATTTAACGTCTAGCTAGCGTTTACTATTTTATAGTAAAAGTAATAGATTCGGATCCTATAATAAGTAACCACGACTAGTAGCTATATACTTTCTAATTATATAAACTTAATATAATAATTACTATTGGCTATTAGCTCTTACTAAAAGCTATTTACAGCTAGTAATATTAAGAGCTAGTAATAAATACTATTAGCTTACTAGTATTAGTATTATATTACTTATTATAATCCTTCAAAAGTAACCATACAAATAGGCTTATATTTTCCCTATATATTATCTATTATATTAACTAGTTATACTTACTATTTAAAGTTTCCTTTATTTGAATAGTTCTTTAGTATTGGTAATTTCTATAAACCTTATAAAAAACAATATAGCTTCCTTTAAAAAGTTCCCGAGAAATATATAACTTTAAATAGATTAAAAACCTTTAATATAACTATAATATTGAAATAGGCTATAGCTAAAAAGACATAACTAACTAAACCCAGCTAACTACCCCTAACTATAATACTAGAAAAGGCTTCGCATATACTATATATACGTAATCTCATAGAAAAGGCAAAAAACAGACAAAAAATATTCAAAAGATATTTTATGAAAAGAGTAATATATTCGCAGATCTATGATCTAAGAATTAAAGTAATGTGAATAGTAGATCCTGAGATATTAGGAGAAGAGAAATTAATTCTTTTATTTATATACTATAAACTATCTTATTTATGTTCGGGATTACTATAAGCTTACTCGTAGTATATACCTATAGCTGTTCGTAGGCCTAGCTTTATCATAACATATATTAATATACTATTATTTAGTTACTTTTACTTTATACCGAGAATAGTACCTAAGCTTTTTATTCTATATATAAATTTAACTGTTAACTCTACTTAATAATAGTATTTATACTGATACTAGCTTATAACTAGTTAAAATAGTAATATAATTACTTATTATTATAGATGGCTATGTTTTAGCTTTAATATTTAAAGCTAGTGTAGTAGAGAACCTTATAGTAATAATTAGAGAGAATGTGATTAAAGTTAAAGTTTAATATACATAGCTAAGAGAAACTATCAAAATTATAGGGTTAAGAATATTCTTAACTATCTTGAAAATAGAATAAAATAGAATACTTATTTTAAGATATAAGAGCTAGGTATTTTATAATCTATTATTCTTCTATACTTATAATTTTATAATAGAACTGAAATCCCCTTGAAATATATATAGCTATTTGTAAGGAAGAAACTATAAGATAAATATTGGTTGTATTGAAGGTCTCTGATCTATTTGAAGTTATATACTTCTCGGGAACCTTTTAAGAGAAGCTATACCTAGTACTTTAAACCCTGTAAATACTAGTTCTGAGGAACTATTTAAATAGAAAAAACCTTAAGTAGTAAACGCGGTTGGTTAATACGATAGGTAATAAATGGGGAAAGTATAAGCCTATCCGTTACAGTTACTCTTTAAGGATTATAGTTATATAATACTAATACTAACTAGCTAGTAGTATTTATTACTAGCTAGCTATTAATAATTAATAGCTATTAATAGCTAGTAATAGTAAATACCGATAGCCAGTAGTAGTTACTATATAGTTTATATAATTAGAAAGTATATAGCTACTAGTCGCGTTTATTTGCTGTAAGATTCAAACCTACTACTTTTACTATAATAGTAAAAGCTAGCTAGACGTTAAACTACTATATTAAGCAGGTTAAGATAAGTATAGAAATGTATAGTTATAATTATTATAACTAAAACTATTAGTATATTAGATTAGGTTTTAATAAAGTTATTCTAAAAATAATACTTAATAAATAATTTATAGATATCTTAAGGAAAGTTACGAGTTATTCTATAAGCTATTATAATATACTCATAATATCAGGGACTAGGTATTAATAAGACAGTATTTTAGTATTAATACTTCATTATAGGAAAGGCTAATAGCTTACTTTCTACTACGACTATTAGTAGATATATTACCCCTTAAAGTACGACTTTAGCTTTCTTACCCCCCCTACTAACTACTATAGCTAGCCCCTAGTTAATCCAGGGCTGAACCCCTCGTAACTATAGCTAGTATATTTACCTTATATTAACTTTTTCGTAGATAATAAATAACTAATAACTCTTTCTATGATAACCTCACGTTTTTACACCTTTATATCTTTATACCTTTATAGTTATATACGATTTAAATATCTTAAGATATTTAATTACTACTAATTATAGGTATTCTATTTAAACGTTTATTATAACCTCGATATCCGCGACTTTAATATCCCCTAGACTAAGTTTTACTTGTTAGGAATAATGCGTTTGAGCGGTAGAGTTTTCGCCAGAAGAACTCTCAGCTATAGTACTATCTCCACAGGCCTCGCCCTACTTTAACTAGATAAAATAGGACTACGCGTATTATACTTAGCTATATTTAGTTATATAGAATATATATTAGATTTTACCTCTTAATTATATATAATAATTAAGAGTCTCACGATACTGAAGAGCTACTAGGCTAAAAATACATATTACGCTAAATCTATATATTTCGAATATTAAGATATCTACTAAAAATACCCCTATATTGATCCTTAAAGGGGCTAATTAGTAGTTTACTTAATATAATACTTTTTAAGCGGAAACTAAGGTTTATAATTTATAGGAGTACTTTAACCCTAAAATAATAACTTACTAAAGCCTCTATCTAGAGCTTCTTCGAGAACTATTTTTAAGTAATTTTCTAAAAGCTAAGTAGTACTAATAAGCTTATAAGTTACCTGAATTAGCTACTCTCGAGTTGTTTACCTCTAGAAAGATTAACTATAAAGAAAATTAATAACTCCTAGTTAATACTACTAAAGAGGTTTGAGTAAAGGATATCATAGATTTTATAGAGAAAGGCCTAAAGGTTTATATAGCTTTCTATAATCTTTATACTTCAAAAGCTTAAGATTACTAATATAAATATTTAAATTAAGCTTATTTAATAAGTTAGATTTTTAAGTATATAAGTAAAGTATTATAATACTAGTACTATTATATAGAAGAGGATATAGTAGTATAGGCTATAAACCTCTATAACTACTTTAGTATTATAGATAATCTATACTTCTAAAATACTACTATAGTATACTATAAGATATTTTAGTCCCCGAGACTTAAGTATTTTATTATAAAAGTAACAACTAAGGTATAGTTTTAGAAGTAGTAAGACGCTATATATAAGGTTTAAGTAGTTAACTATACTCTATCTATTACTAGAGTACTATAGGTTTATAATCTTATGATTTCGCTAGCCTACTTACCTATTAAGGTTTATACTTAGGGCTATATACCTATAATTTATAGTTATTTAGACTTAATATTCCTAGATAAAGTTATCTTAGCTATTATAGAGGTTATTTAATACTTCCCTGAGTCTCTCTAGTATAGTAAAATAAACTATAGCATTTTCAATATTTTAATTGAAGCTCCTATAATTACTTTAAATACTCAAAGTAATAAGAGATATTTCTAGGGTTCTAATAGGCTTTTATACTTTCTGAAGTATGGTTTAAATTACTCTTTAGTATACTATTACTATATATACTTTTAATTAGCCTATAAGGGCTAGGTACTAAATACTTTAACTAAAGAGAAAATTAAGTAGTTATTAGTTTTAGATTTAGATTTTTTAAAAAGAATTTAGAGTTTTAGATAATAATAACTATATAGTTAGCTTTCTAGCTAAATTAGCTATAATACTATATAATAAGTATACTATAAAGAGGGGTTTTA
>RYZW01000350.1:20934-41431 GCA_004367215.1 Colletotrichum trifolii
TACTATTATCGGGTAAAATTTATAGTTAAATCTATATATAGGGTGAAGAGCTTAGATACTATTCTAGGTATAGAGCAAAAGTAACTAAATAAAATACTTTATTATAATATTTATTATTAAATACTTTAGAATATTATAGTAATAAAAATAGGAGTTTTGAAAACTATCTAGTTATATTAGAAGTATCTATATTCATATTAATATTACTCGTATATTAGTTATATTTAATTAATATATTAAGATTATCTAGTAATAAAAGTAAATAAAGTTTTGTTATACTTATATAGAAACTATAAATGAATTTATATTAGTAGTAGAGAATCTATTTATTAGTAATATTAAACCTTATTATAGGGGAAATTAGAGTTTAGTTTAGAGGATATTAAAATTATGGATATTAAGGTTATAATAAATATTTAAATAAAATACTTATAATTAGTAGTAATTAAATATCTCGAGATATTCAAATTATATATAACTATAAAAACGTAGAAACATAAAAATATAAAATTATTATAGAAAGAGTTATTAGTTATTTATTATTAAAAAGTTAACGCGGGGCAGGTATACTAGCTACTATAGCTATAAAAGGTTTAGCCTTAGATTAACTAGGAGTTAGCTATAGTAGTTAGTAGAGAAGTAAGAAAACTAAAGTTATACTTTAGGGGGTAATATATCTACTAATAGTTATAGTAGGAAACAAGCTACCAGCCCCTTCTATTATTAAAGCTTTGAGATATTAACTAGAAATCTTTAAGCTATACTAAAATATCTAACCTTTTCCTATAAAGTATCTTAATACTAATTAAGTATCTAAGGCTTCTTATAGTTAATTAGGCTACTAAGGTATTAATATATATTTACTAGTAAGCTATTTATTTACCCTAAATTTAATATAGCTCTAGGGACCTTTTAAGCTTTTAATAAAACCTTTATAGTAAACTTTTATAAAGTAACTTAGTTTCTAGTAGAATATATAGAACTCGTTATAGTAATAAGTAGTTATAGTATAACTTAACTTACTATATATTTCGCATAAAAAGTAGTAATACTCAAAATACTTTTTAAAATATAATATAAAGATATAACGAATAGACCACGCAGTACGCCTAGCAACTAGCTAGCTAGGTACTAGAAGAGTTTTCTTAGTAAAGGATTACAACTTAAATCTTTCAAACAATAATCTATATAGTAATATAGACCTTACCTATATATCTAAACCTTTCCTAGTTAAGGCTTTTAGCTATACTCTTATAATTCTATTACTTCTACTTAATTTTTTAAGTAACTAGTATAGGTAAGGATATTAGGTAGTAACGAGTATTACGGAGAGTAGCTATTTTATAGGTATAGACCTAATATAAGCCTCGATAAACTTTAATAATTAGTACTTAACTTAGTAGATATATATAATAAGACTACTACTATTATACTATATTATTACTAAGGATTAAGTAAGCGAAATAATAGTAATAATAGGATAGTTATCCTAGGAAAAGACAACCCTGAAGAAAGATACTTCTTATATATTACTTAAGATAATTTAAAGCCTAGTATTAATATAAACTTTTATTAATAATATATTAAAAATATTAAAAAAGGGTAATTATTAGAGGATATTATATAAGATGTATTTTATAAGAAGGAATACTTATTTCCTAATATAAGAGGAAGAAATAAAACGACTTCCACTATNTTCGGATTCTATAAAAGTAGGGAACTTTACTATTTATATAACTAAAATAGAGTTTATTTTAGAATTATTAATTTTATATTATATAGAATATTTCAAGCTCCGAGATATATAAGCTACTGAAAGCTTAAATATCAAATATTCTAATATTCAAGTTTAACTAATTAAGAATTTAATTAATATAAATTATAAAACCTAAGCCCTAAAAACTAGTTTTCTGAAATAAATAGAAAATATAGGGTTATAAGGGTATTCAGAAACTACTTAAGCCTTTTAATACCTTTTATATAGAGAGATAGTATATAGAATAAATAATACAGTAAGGGGATATTAAAAACGGTCAACGCTAAAATCCACACGCACTGACCCGATGGTTCCGAAGCTACTCTTTATACGCCAAATATAATAGTATCATTAAATTAAATATTAAAAATATATAAAAACCTGATACGTATTTATTATCGATATATCTACTAGCTTATCTATTTAGTATTTTATATACTAGCTTTTTGCCTCGATAAGGGCTTTAATGTACTAAGGTATATTATTAATAAATGTCTTAATTAAGCTTAGCTTAAAGCTATCCTTAACCTCGATTATAGTATTAATAAGCTCGCGAAGTATCTATTCTCCTTTTAGGGCTTAAGAAAGGTAAGGAAAATCCTTTATAATATATTCTTTTAGTATTCTCTATATATTTTCAACCGCGTTTATATCTAGTAAATAGGGGGGCTCGTTGATAACTAGAAAGCCCTTTTTCTAGAAAAATAAAATCACGATTTTTACTATATAGATCGTAGTATTCATTTTATATAAATACTATACTTAGGTTAAAGATTATTAATAGTACCTCTTCAAGTATTTTAATATAGACTATAATTATAATACTTTTATAAGAAGTATTTAGGTTTCTATAAAGAGGGATTAATATGGTCTTTATATTATAGGAGATACTACCCTAGAATATCTAGGAGAAGTATTATATATAATACTAAAGTTAAATATAGTCTTTTTAGCTAGTAATTAAACCTATTTTTATATAGGTTAGATTTCAATTTTAATATGAAAATTAAGGTTAAAAATATACCTAATAGATGAAAAACCTAACTATAATAATATCTTGTACTTTTATTAATAGAACTTTTATCTATAAAGAGAATAGAATACTGAAATTCGATAAGCTTATCTCGATACTTGAAAACCTACCTATATTATATTTCAGCTACTTCTTTACTTAAATATGGCTTTATTACTACTATATAGTAATAAACCCCTTAAGATTATAATACTTATTAAAGAGTACGAATAGTAATATATAAGTAAATCAGATCACGAAGATTTTTAACAAGGATAAAAGACTAGAAGCCGATAACTATAAGGATATATATTTTTATCGCGATCTATTAATTTTGAGGGGGTACTATAATTAAGTTAAGAAATATTAGTATTTTATTATTTATATTACGAGATAATATTACGAATATATTATATATTAATACTTTTAACTACTACTATTCCCTTAGCTAATATACTTACCTAGTATTTTCCTTATATTTAGGATTACTATTAAGGTATAGAATATAGTTTTTTAATTTTTATCTCTTATCTAGGAAGTATAGTAGGTATTTCAAGATAGTAGGTAGAATATTGAAATTCGCGAAAAGGACGCGAAAGTAGATTTTCGTAAAATATTAACTATTTTTAATATCCCCCCATTATAGATTTAGCCATAACTCTAAATAGAAAAATAGACTTAGCTATAACTCTAATATTTCATATAAAGGGAAAGTATATATAAACTTATATCTATTGTAGTTACTTATTATAAGATCATAGTAATATAATACTAATACTTACTAGCTAGTAACGCCTACTACTAGCTATCAATAATTACTAGCTATTTTGATAGCTATTAGTAAGAACTAATAACTAGTAGTAGTTTTAGTATATAGTTTACATAATAAAAACCACGTAATATATATCTACTAGTTATACTTACCTGCCGCAGGATTCGAACCTACTACTCTTACCATAAAATAGTAAAAGCTAGCCAGACCTTGAACTACTACGTCAAGCGGGATAGTCTTTTAATAAAATTACTTTATATTAAAATATTAAGCTATAGGTATTTACCCTATAGTAGTACTCGACTTACTGTTGAATATTCTCTAGAATATTCTACCTCGTTCTTTTTATAGAGTACTTACTAGTAATAAACTTTAGATTCGTAACTACTTACACAAGCTTATATTACTCGGATATTCTAATAATTACTAATTTGAATATTCTAGAAATAAGTATAGTACTATAAAAGAAAACTTCTATACCTTCTTTTAGTATATATTTAGATTAACTAATAATAATATTCTTTTACTAAATATAATTATTATTTACTCTTTTATTCTATTTTCTCTTCCCTTAAGAATATCTAGTAAATATACTTTCAATATAAGGTATCACTTTACTAGATATAGGCTATATATTTACCTTTTTTTAATAGGTTATTAGCTTCAAGGTTTAGTATTCTATTACATCTCGAGGTTTACTTCATCGAATAAAACGAAACTCGTTAATCGGATTATCTAATATACCTCGAAAACTTTCAACTATTTATATCAGCTTTGATATTCACTATAGTAATCTTACATGTATTCAGTTATTCAAGTTTTTTCTTTTTAATTTATTAGTAATCCTAGAGTTACTATTTCAATATTACCCTACTACTTTTATAAAGTATTTATTCAACATATTCGACTTATTCCAATCAAAATCAAATCAAAATCAATATTTCGAAAGTCGAATTACTAATCTACTGTATTAGTATTACTACTACTATTTAATAGTATTTGTAGTTTTTAAAAATCCGATTTATTATTTTAGTAATACTACTTAGCTCTCGAGTAGTATTTAGGCTTTTTTACTAATTTCCATATTAGTAATTTACTACTTAGCTATTGAATAACATTTAAACCTATTTTAGCTATAATCTTAGCTTTATATAGATCTTTTTAGTTATTTACTATACTATATTTATAGTTATAGCTGAAATTATTAAAGCTATCATAGGCTATTTAATACTTGAAAAACAAAACCTTATAGGGGCTAAAAACTAGTCTACTTAGTTTTGCTCCTTGAAGCTCTATTTTAAACTTCTAAATTTATTCATTCTTTCTGAAAATAAAAAAACTTATAAAGCTATTTTAGAAGAATAAAAAGTTCAGGTTCTATTAATTATACAGCAAAATATTACTATAGAGCTTTCAAGTTTTATTTTCGATTTATAGGATCTTTATAAAACTATAACTTTATTAAAAACTTATTATAAAAGCTCTAGTCTAGTACTTTACTAATAACTATATCTCGAATTTTATTCTATTAAGTTTCAAGATTTTGATATTTTTTTAGAAATTGTTAGTATTTTTAAAAGTTATTTATTTAAGTTAACTACTATAAAGGCTAATATTAATAATATTAATTAAAACACTTTTCTTATAGTAGCTTTATAGTACTCTTGCCCTATATAAGCAGAGTAGTAAAAGTCTAATTTAAAACTAAAAAAGCTTTTTATTTTAAAAACTCTTATAGTATTAGTTTATCTAGAGGGTAATGTATATTGTACGTGATCTCGTCGTATAGGTATAAAAAGGTCTAGTATTCGTTGTTATTCTTGTTATATTATATGTTTATGCGTAGGCATGTAAGGCTCTAGATCTATAGTGTACTATAGTACTCGGCTACGGCTAGCGATAGGTATCGCCAGGGAGGTATAAGGGTATATAGCTATATATACCCTATACTTATAGGGCGTATAGATATATATACCGTATACGTATAGAGGCGTATGTGCTTTAGGTATTAATATATACCTTACAGTATAGTATTACTAATACTAGTAACTTTTTCTTTTTGCTATATACCTTATACGCTTCTATTTATATATAAAAGCTAGTACTAAAAATACTATAATCGTATGCTAAAAATGCTATTAATATAGTATAGATAATAAGTGTAAAATAGCGTTAAAAGTAATCCTTTTGCTTTTTACCTAATAACGTCTAAATACCTTTTATTATTTACTCTACTCGAGTTACTTATCCCTCTATTTAAATAGTTATATGGTTTGAATTAATAAATCTCTCTAGGGTATAGTTTAGGGTACTTTTCGTGAAAGTATTAGTAATATTGTTGTCTCTGTTAATCTACTATATTTCGTAGAGCTTATAGTACTTGTATAACTACTTTAATACTATAATATTAATTATTAAGTGCTTCTCTTTAGTAGTACTAAGTTTTATGAGGTATTCGTAGAGTGAGTATAAGTTAGTATAGATGATTGTTGGGATATAAGGGAGGTTTTGGTATTTGAGGAACTTCTCGAGTATTATAGTGATAGTATATACGAAGTCTATACTAGCTACTATAGTATAAACCTCTGAAGTAAGTATACTCCTAGTAACTCTTTTGTTTTTAGTAGAGGAGTAGTAGATAAGGTTATTATAGAGGTTAAACTAGCTATTACTAGTTACTATTTCTTAGCCTAGGATTATCGCAAATCCTAGTTAAGATGAGAAGTTAGTATTATTAGTAAAAGAGCTATTAACGAAAATGTAGAAGTATACTTTTGAGAGGTTAAGTAGTATAAAGTTAAGGCTACGGTCGAGGTACTTAATTTACTACTTAAAATACTTATTTAGAGTAGTAGTATTATTAGCTGAAAATTATTACTCTTATATAGTATATGAGAGGTCGAATAATACTTTAAATTAGTATATTAAAGCGAGGTATACTTCTTATATATATTATTCAATATACGCCTTCTTAAATATTTTAAGTGTAGTATAAGTATTGAGGAATACTAGTTTTTACCCTTAGTACTTTTAATATAAGTAGAGGGTATCGCTGTCGAGGCTTAAGATGCCTCTATTAAATACTAGAGGGGTAATTACTATGAGGGTTATTTTTAGCTTTATTTTAAATAAAGTTTTTTAGAGCTCCTTATCCTTATAGTATAAGAAAGTAGTATTAGAGAAATTAAAAGTATTATTAGTTTACATACCTATAAAGCTAAAGTTATTATTAGTATAGTATAAGATAAGGAAGTATAGGTTATATATAAATATTTCNATAATACTTAGAATAGGTTATTTGCTAGTAAGTACTAGTTTTACGAGAGCGAGGCTATATAATAGTTTAATGATAATTATTATAGAGTCTAGAGAGTATGACCTTTTAAAGTGAGATAATAAATTAACTATAATATATTTCGTAAGCTTTATTTTAGTTTAAGTATAGGTTTAAATAATATCTTAAAACTATATTATTATATTTGTATACTAGAGGAAAGCTAGGGTTATAGCTAAAATTAACTATTAGTTATTCTATTAGATTATTAGTAATTATATTAATATTTCGAATTTACTATTATCTCTAAAACTTTAGATAATAAGGCACGATTTCTTATATATTTTATTTAAATCTTTATTCTTAATTTTATTAATAATATATAACTTAAAATACTTATAACTTTTATAGAGGATAGGGTTAAACTAAATAATCTTAATAATATTATTAGTAATAATACTCTTGATTTCTTTTTTGATTAATTTTTTAAATAGTAAACCTAGTATTATAATAATACTTTTTTTATAAAAGGTAAGAGAAAAAGCTATATCTAATTATTCTTTAGCTATAAAGTATACTATAAAACGAAATTTATAATTAAACCTCTAAACTAGAGTAGTAACTAGCTACTATTTAAAATTAAAATATATATAATAGATATTACTAATAATTTAAAGAAGTAAAAGATTATTACTAATAGTAATAGAGTTATTATTATATATAATAATAGTATTTAATAGTATCTAATAAGTATTCTAAGGTTTTTTAGAGATAATAATAGACGAAATCGGGATACTACTATAGAAATATATATTTCTTAGTAATATTAGACTTCTAGTAGAAGCTTTAGTATTAGGATTTAAGATATATATAATATCTAGTAATATAGTTATTACTAGTAATAGTACTAGTAAAAGTAATTTATTATTTCTAAAGTATAGTTTTATAATTATTATTTAAAACTCTTAAAAGTTTTAAAGGAATTTAAGAATATATATTTTATTATAAGTAGTAATGAAGTAAAAAAAGCTTTACTAATTATGTTTTTCTTGTTATATATTTACGAGAAACTAAAGTAAGAGGGTTACTATATATAAGATATTAGGGTTATTATATATTACTAAAGTTATATTAATAGTATATTTAATATAAATATAATAGACCGTTTCTATTATTTTCTAAATAGTATAAATATAAGTAATAATATCTAGGGAAAGTATAGAGTTATCTGTGAAATATAAATATATACTAAAAATAAGTAATATAAGTATAAAGCTATTTAGTTTAGTAGTATTATTAATTATTTTATATACTACTTAAAAGGATATTTCTTAAGTTACTATGGGGATTTTATTATAATAAATCTTGTATATTTAGTAGAAGAAAGTATAGTAATATTCTATTTTACTAATACTATTATATATTTTAATAAGTATTATTTAAACTATTAATCCTATAGCTTTTACCTCTAATCTGAACTCTTTAGATTAAAATATTACTCTTATATTAGTAATAATAAAATCTAGAAAACTCTAGTAAGAATTAATCTAGTATACTTATAAAACTTCTTATATTATTTTTACTAAGATATTTGATACGAAATAAGTAATATTAAATATTATAGTAGTATTAATAATACAAAAGATAAAGTAATTATTAATATGGATAATATTAATAATAATTTTAAAGTTAAATTTAATACTTTTTTATAAGAGGAGCTGATAGCTTGCTTTCTACTATGACTATTAGTAGATATATTACCCCCTAAAGTATAACTTTAGCTTTCTTACCCCCCCCCACTAACTACTACAGCTAACCCCTAGTTAATCTAAAGCTAAACCCCTCGTAGCTATAGCAGCTAGCATACCTACCCTATATTAACCTTTTTATAGATAACAAATAACTAATAACTCCTTCTATTATAACCTCATACTTTTATACTTTTATACCTTTACAGCTATATATAATTCAAATATCTCAAAACATTTAATTACTATTAACTATAAGTACTCTATTTAAACGTTTATTATAACCTTAATATCTATAATTTTAATATCCCCTAAACTAAACCTTATTTACCCCCAAGATAAGATTTTATACTACTAATACGAAAGTTCTCCGCTAGTAATACAAGCTAACTTATGATTTCTATATAAGTATAATAAGACTTAGTTTATTTTTATTAGTGAACAATTTTGATATATTAAGTATAGCTAATATATAAACAATACTTATATAGATATAGATATTTCTAATATAGCTAAATAGTTTTCAGAAACCCTATAATTATAGTATTATAATATTCTAAAGTATCTAGTAACTAATATTACGGTAAAGTATTAATATTAAAGTATTATCTAATTAATACCTAGTCGCTAATATTATTAGCTTAGCGTAGTAGCTTATAGGATAACTAGATAATTTTCTTTTAAATATCTATAAACTACTTTTTAATCATAGTATTTAGAATAATTTCATTAAAACCTAGTCTAATATACTAATAGTCTTAATTATAATAATTATAGCTAGATATTTCTATATATATTTTATAGTTATTTTTTTACAGGTAGTTATATAGATTTTGAGGAGATTTTGATTCTATTATAAAAGTTATAGAAGAGTAATAAATTATAGAATACCTAGTTCTTAGTACTCTATTTTATTCTATTTTTAAGAAGTTTAAAAAGGTTCTTAACCCTATAACCTTNTTTTTAAGAAATTCAAAAAAGTTCTTAACCCTATAACTTTAGTAATTACTTTTAGCTATATATATTAAGCCCTAGCTAGTCTCAATAAAGCTCTCCCTATATAGACTATTACTACAAAATCTTCTACTACTATAAAGTTAAATATTAGAACTAGGGGTATAATTATCCATAATAATAAGTAATTTCATTACTATTTTAACTAGTTATAAACTAGCATTAGCACGAATACTATTATTAAGTAAAGTCTATAGATAAATCTATATATAAAGTAAAGAGCTTAAATACTATTCCAAGTATAGAGCAAAAATAACTAAATAAATACTTTTTTATATAATAAAATAAAAATAAGAAGAAGTAATACTATATATCTAGTATTAGTAATAATATTACTTAAAAACCTCGAAAGTATAATATTTAACTAGATATTTTACTTTAGTAAAATTATTATAGAAATATATTATAACTAAATATCCGAATTAATAATAGAATCTCTATATCTTTAACTTTATAAAATATATAGAAATAAGTATTTTTTCTTTATCGAGGAATATTTACAGATACTCCTATTTTTAAATAACTAGTATAATTTTCTTGTTTTAATATAGTTTATTATATATATTATTAAATATGATACTAAAGTAATTATATTTCTAAAGTAAAATAAGAAAAAAGTATTATATAGTATTATATAAGATATAATAATACTAAATAGTATAGGAATATCGACTATTCTAAGTATTATAAATAGGGTAATACTACTAAAGTAAATCGTAACTAGTTTATTTTATAGAAATATAAGGGTTATAGAAGGGTTAACTATTTACTAAAAAGTTATAAACTAGGAATACTTAGTAGTTAAGAAACTAATAGTATTTAAATTAAGTAAAATCTTTTAAAAAATAGTAGATAAGTAATAGCTTTTGAGTATAAAAGTAGATATAAAGGCTATATCTATATTTTTAGTAATCTCGGGGGGAATAATATTTATTTTAGTAAAGATATATAATACTACTTAATCTTAGAAGAGTTTAGTAATTTTACCTCTATTTATAGTAGTAGGATTATTACTAAAATATAATATAAAGAATTATCTAGGAGTATTAGATATTACTAGGGTAGTAGGGGTATAGTTTTCAAGGTTATATTATATTTAATATTAAGTAATAAGCTTTTTATACCTATTATCTCTTAGGGGTATTTAGAGGTTATTATTAAGGTTGTTAATACTTTTATATTTAGCGAGAAAGGTCTAGTATATTACTAGAAAGAGTAGTTTTAGATTAGTAGTTAATTTATATTTATTATATAAAGTATACTACTCTTTAAGGGTATACTTTGTCGACTAGTAATTTATTTTACTATATATATAGTACTTCTTATTAGTATAGGAATATATAGAAACTAGGGGGGGTAAATCTACTCTAGAATAGTAAGGATTAGCTAGGGGTATAGTTATAACTTTAAATATTACTTTAAAATATATTATATATATAGTTAGTTTAAAACTATTCTTTAGGTATATTACTATCATTTCTGATACTTTAAAGGTATTACGACTTTTGAAGTACTATAGTATTACTTATAACTAAGTATAATTAGTTATAGAGATTCTAGGAAATTAGTATAAAGCTAAAGAATATTAACTAGTACTCTAATATATTATAGTATATACTTATAAGTTAATTATAGAGAGTTTTATTAGTATACTAGTTAGCTTTAAATATCTTCTAGAGGTTAGTAAGTTTTATAATAAGTATCTTAAGTATTTCCTTTTTATTCTAATTAAAGTTCTTAGCTATTATACTCCTAAGAGTAGTATTTTACTAGTTAGAGAAATAAATCTAGTAGATCTTATTATTTTTGAAATACTTCTTAACTTACCTAGCTATCTAGTTAAAGTTAAGGTTTTAGCTAGTATTTATAAGGTTATTAAAATAAAAATTAAAAGCTTAATCTTTTAGTATAATAGAGAAAACTCTAGCTTATATATAGTATAAAATACTAAGTTTGAAATAATAATCTTAGAAAATATAGATTTTAGTCTTAAGAATATTATAGAGGTTTCTACTATACTTTATACTTTTATTATATAATTTTATAAAATCTATAGTATATTTAGTAGATAAGTTTTTAAATAGGGGAATAGGGGAGGGGTATAAGGGGTATTCAGGAAAGGGATATTATATATTACTATTATTTCGGTATACTTCTTACTAGTAGGGGATCTCTATACTGTTCTTTTAGTAATAAGAGTTTACTACACTATATTATTTAGAGATTAGTAGTCTTGCTAGTAGTAGTAGAGGTTATATATTATATATAAGCAATAGATAATATAAAGTATCTTATATAAGTAGTAGAAGTTACTAGGTATACTATATAAGGTTTTTAGATATTAACTAAGCTTTAACTATAAGTATTATAACTTTAGCTTTAGGTTTAATACTATAGGAAAATATTACAAAGTCTAGTATATCAATAAAGTTCTCGAGTTATTCTAAGTTATCTCTAAAATTATATTTAAAGCCTAAGAAATACTTCTTAGTTTTATTAAGCTTCTTAATAGTTTAATATTTGAAATATTTAAATTAGGCGAAATAGTATAATATAAGGTAGATTCTTTCACTATTCCTCTCGATTTCTACTTTATAGTTAACGAGGTAGTCTTAAAAGTACTAGACTATATTATTATTAACAAATTCTTATATTATTATAGGTTATTTATCGAAATTTATCTTCAAATAGTTAAAGAGCTTATATTTATAGACTTTTATACACTTATACTAGCTAATGTAAAATACTATAAGAGTAGTGATATCTTTAGTATTTACTAGTATAAGTTTGTTATATTTGATTTTAAAGGGTTTTCCGAATAGATTTATTTTAATAAATAATTAAAAATAGTTTAGGATTATATATTTACTACTTAGGGTTATTTAAGTTATTACTTAAACTATTAGTATACTAGGGTTTATTTTAGTATTTAGTTTAAAGTATAGTTTAGATATTTTAATAGGGGGGTATAGGGTTTTTTAAAAAGAAGATAATTTTTAAGAGGGGATAAGAGTTTTAAAATACTATATAAGTCTCTTAAGTATAGGAGGTATAAAATACTATAAATCTTATATATTATAATATCTAGTAGTATTCTAAAAAGTATTACGTTTACTAAATACTCTTTAGTATATACTAAAGAATATAGTATATACTTTGAGTATTTTATAGAATAAAGTTAGTATATTAACTTAGAAGTATTTTATTAAGGATAAAAGTAAAGTAATATCTATAAACTATCTAAGTCGATATTTATAATCTTTTATTTTACTTAGGATTTTCAAGTAAAAGTTAGAATTATTTCTTTTTACGTAAAAACTTTACTAATTTATAGTATAGTAGTAACGGATAAGTTAACTACTAATTAGTATTAGTTAATCTAGAAGGTAATATATACTATATATAATCTTATTATATAGGTATAAAAAAGTCTAGTATTCATTATTATTATTATTATATTATATACTTACGTATAGGTATATAAAGCTCTAGATCTATAGTATACTATAGTATTTAGCTATAGCTAGTAACGGGTATTACTAGGGGGGATAAGGGTATATAGCTACGTATACTTTACGCTTATAAAGCGTATAGATACATATACTATATATATATAGAGGCATACGCGCCTTAGGTATTAATATATACTTTACGGTATAGTATTATTAATAAGATATTACTTAGTAAGCCTCTAATATTAACTTTTACATCTTCGTAATTTTCTAATACATAATTAAAAAAGAATTTATATTTAAAAAGTATATTAACTAAATCTCCCGGATCTTAGTAAGTTTTTCTTAGTATTCTAAATATATTATAACTTTTCTTCTATTATACTTTATCTATTAGGTATTAGTATTATATATAATATAATTATTTTTTATCTAAAGTTACTTAAAAGAGGGGCTGATAGCTTACTCTCTACTACAACTATTAGTAGATATATTACCCCCTGAAGTATAACTTTAGCCTTCCTACCCTACCCCCCCCTACTAACTACTATAGCTAGCCCCTAGTTAATCTAGAGCTGAACCCCTCGCAGCTATAACTAGTATACCCACCCTATATTAACTTTTTCGATAATAAATAACTAATAACTCTTTCCGCGACAACTTTATACCTTTACACCTTTACGCCTTTATAGTTATATATGATTCGAATATCTCGAGATATTTAATTACTACTAACTATAAGTACTTTATTTGAATATTTATTATAACCTCGATATCCGTAACCTTAATATCCCTACTAAACTTTACTTACCCCTAAGACGAGATTTTATACTACTAATATAAAAGTTCTCTATTACTAATATAAGTTAACTTACGATCTCTATATAAGTATAATAAGACTTAGTTTATTCTTATTAGTAAATAATTTTAATATATCAATTATAACTAATAGCTAATTTATAAATAATACTTATATAGATATAGATATTCTTAGTAAGCTAGATAACTTTTAAAACTTCTATAATTATATTACTATAATATTCTAAAGTATCTAATAACTAGTATTATAGTAGTATATTAATATTAGGGTATTACTTAATTAATATTTAGTCTTTAATATTATTAACTTAATATAGTAAATTATAAGTTAGCTAAATAATCTTCTTTTAAATATCTATAAGTTACTTATTAATCGTAGTATTTAGGATAATTTTATTAAGGTTTATTTTAATAAAATAATAGCCTTAATTATAATAGTTATAGCTAAATATTTCTATACTTATTTTATACTTCTTTTTTTATAAGTAGCTATATAGATTTCAAGGAGATTTCAGTTCTATCGTAAAGGATATAGAAGAGTAATAGATCACAGAATACTTAGTTTTTATAAGTATTCTATTTTATTCTATTTTTGAGAAGTTTATAAAAACTCTTAACTTTATAACCTTAGTAGTTACTTTTAGCTATATATATTAAGCCTTAGTCTTAATAAAGTTCTCCCTAACTATTACTACGAGGTTTTCTACTATTACAAGGTTAAATATTAGAACTAGGGGTATAATTATCTATAATAATAAGTAATTTCATTACTATTTTAACTAGTTACGAGCTAGTATTAGCATAAATACTATTATCGGGTAAAATTTATAGTTAAATCTATATATAGGGTAAAGAGCCTAGATATTATTCTAGGTACAGAGTAAAAGTAACTAAATCTAAAGTTACTTAAAATATAATTTTAATAATAGTCTTTTTATAACATAAGTATAAATTTCTTATATAAAATTTCTTATTACTAGGGATAACTTAGAAATCTTTAGGATATTATTAAATAATAGTTTATTTTTAGTATAATTCTTTATTTTCTTTTTTATCATATTAATAAATAGTAAGTATAACGTTTTTATAAAAGATATATTAATAATAGTATAAGTATTATAACTAATATCTACTAGAATATTAATAGCATAATTTCTATTAACTTTTATCTAGATAATAATTAACTATTTCTTATTTTCTTATTTCTACTATTTCTTCTATTCTTAAAATTCTACTTTTATAAACTTTAATACTTAATTTTATATTAGAATTACTCCTTTCCTATATTTTTCTCTTTATTAAGAAAAATACTAGTATTATCTTCTAAGTCTTTTAGCTTCTAGGGTTCTTTTTTAGTAATTTTTAATTTTTTCTTTTTCTTTTTTATTATACTAGTATTAGTATAGTTCCTAGTAATATAGTTTTTTTATAATAAGTATAGTACTTATATATATCTTTTTATAATAGAAGAACTTTGTTAGTAAAATTTATAGAACTAGAAAACTTATAGTAGTAATATTATTTATATATAATTCTAGTTATTATTATATCTCTATCCTAATCTTTTAATATAGGGGGATGAGTAATTAGGACTTATTAGGTTAGTAGTATTTTTATATATTTTATCTTTTAAGTAATAATTTATATTTTTAAGAACTACTAGTTATAAATAATAAAAAGCTTAATTATAATAAAAAGCTTTTTTAAATAGAAGACTAGTATAATTTCTAGTAAGGAGATCTAGATAATATTAAACTAATTATAGCTTCTAATATCTATAAGGATTTTCTTAAATTATAAAAGAAAAATAATAAGCTTTTTAGTATTCTTCTAGTAGAGAAACTATAGTTAAATAATAGTTTAGGATTAGATATTAAGATCTAGGTAAATATAGTTTAAATAAATTATAAAACCTTAGGGATTCTAGTTTTTCTTTAGTTTTCTAGTTATAAAAAAAGTTTCTACTATTTATTAGATTTTAGAATCTAAATAAGAATAAGTTAAGTATTATTTCTATTTATCTATTTTAAAGAAATCCTAATTAACCTTTAGTTTTCCTTTTATCTAATAAGTTTAAATATTATATTTCTTTCTTTTATTTAAAAATTTATTAAAGAAAAAGAAAAGTTTCTTTTAAAAAATAGAAACTATATAAGTAAATTCTAAGGAAATAATAGTAGTATTAGGAGAAAGTTCTAATTCTTTTTTTACTAACCTAGTAATTAGTATTATAATTTTCTCGTAGAATAGGGTAATAGTTATATTTAGATATTATTATAGTAGTTTTTCTATAGTAATATTAGTTATAGGGGCTTTTTAGAAAGTATTAGTTCTTTCTATTTTATAATAATAATTAGTTTTAATACCTAGTTATAAGTCTTTATTAAGAGCTATATTTTACGAATACTTTCTTAGGGATTATAATTAGTAAAGAGTAGTATTTTACTTTAGTTTTTCTATTTAATAGGGAANGTATTATAACTAGTAAGGAGTAGTATTCTACCTTAGTCTTTCTATTTAATAGGGAATTACGTTTAATTTAATATTTCTTATATTTAAAACTTATACTTTACTAATTAGTATTTTTTCTTAAGTAGTAAAGAGTTAGACTTAACTTAGTATTATTTATATAAAGAATAAATCTAAGTTTTAACTATATAAAAAACTAAGCTTAGGCTATAATTTAGCTATAGAAAGTATAAATACTATTTATTTAGAACTAAGGAATAAAAGAGAAATTCTTATAAAAAGTATAAAAAGTCTATTTAGAAGTAATACTAGGAACTTACTAGTAGCTTACTAGTACCTAACTTCTTAGGTATAGTTATCAGGATTCAGGTAAAGCTGGAATCAACCAGCCGGGCGTAGCCCGTAATACATAGGTATAGCTTATAATACTTAGAGATATTACTTTTACTTAAATCTATGATAAAATACTTCTAAATTATATACTAACTTTATTTTATAAGATACTAAAGAAATAAACTTAAATAATACTTTTTAATACTAATTAGAAAATATTTATTAAATGTAATAATTTATTTTAGAATATTACTAGACTTTTATCATATATAACATTCATAATATCCTATACTTGTTATATTTAAGAGATCTATATAATATCTTAAACCCCCATATTTTCTCAAAAACTTTCTTCTTTTCAAAAAGTTCTATATTCTCCTTATTAATATATCTAAACTATATCCTAAATTAAACCCTAAATTAAACCCTAGTATAATAATAGCTTAAGTAATCCTAAGTAATAACTACTCAATCCCAGAAAAACTTAAACTATATATTAATATAGATTTCTTTAAAGAACTCTTTAAACTTAACTTTAGTAATCTTATAAAGATAAATACTAAGCATATTACTATTATTATAATATTTTATATCTACTAATATTACTTCCTAAAGCTCTATAACTATAAATTCTTTTATTATTTTAAAATAGATTTCAATAAATAACCTATGAAGATATAATAACTTATTAATGAATATATAATCTACTATTTTTAAAGTTACTTTATTAACTATAACATTAAAGTCAATATAAAAGGAAAGAGAATCCATAATTATATTATGCTAACTTATTTAATATAAATCCTTTAACTATTAAGTTCTTATAAAATTTAACAATATAAAAAAGCATATCTTAAACCTTAAATTTAACTTTCAATACTATTCTAAATAACTTAATAACTTCTTTAAAATAGATAAAAATCTAGATATATTCCTCTATACTACTAAACCTTAAATTGAAGGAGTAGTACTTATAGCTAAAACTTAGTTAATATCTAAAAACCTCGTATAAAGTACCTAGCTTCTACTACTACTTATATATAATATATAACCTCTATTACTACTAATAGGACTACTAATCCTAGGGTTATATAATATAGAACCCTCTTACTAGTACAAGTATACTACAATAATAATAATATAAAGTACTTTTAATAACCTAAATACCCCTTATACTTTTCTCCTACTCCCCGATTTAAAAAGTTATTTACTTAATATACTATAAGCCTTATAAAATTATATAATAGAAAATAAAATATTATAGAAGTTTCTATAATATTCTTAAGACTAAAATCTATATTTTCTATTACTATCACTCTAAACTTAGTATTTTATATTATATATAAGTAAAGGTTTTGTCTATTATTATTATAGACCTAAGTTTTAAGGTTTATATAGGATATTACTATTAGAGCTCTATATAACTACTATCCCTATAGTCTAGTAAAACGTTTTCATTTTAAATATAAACTTTTCAAGTCTATTATAATACTATTAAAATACTACTAAAGTACTTCTTATAGCTAGTTTCTAATATTAATAAACTTCTTACTTAGGTTTAACTTAGTAGTAAATAATATAAGGTTGTATTAAAGGTCTTTGATCTATTTAAAGTTATATACCTCTCGGGAACCTTTTAAAGGAAGCTATACCTAGTAGTTAGCTCTTACTTTATTTACTTTATAGATACTAGTAGTTCTAAAGAACTATTTAAACGGAGAAAATCTTAAGTAGTAAAATATAATTAATTAATATAATAGCTAAAAAATACGGAAGATATATCACAAAAGAAAAATATAAGCCTATATCTATTATAGTTACTCTTTAAGGATTATAATAAGTTACGTGATACTAATACTAGCTAGCTAGTAGTACCTATTACTAGCTATTAATAATTACTAGCTATTAATAGCTATTAGTAAGAGCTACTAACTAGTAGTAATTACTATACTTAGTTTATATAATTAGAAAGTATATAACTACTAGTCGCGGTTACCTGCTACAGGATTCGAACCTACTATTCTTACTATAAAACAGTAAACGCCAGCTAGCTATTAAACTACTATATCAAGCGGTATTAGTAGTAGATAATAGATAATAAAGAAATAGAAAATAGTAAAAAGATAATAGTAGATATTACTATTCTAGAGCTTTTAATAGAAACTCTAATAAACTAATAATAGAGTGACCTAATAGAAAACGAAAACTAAGCTTTTTAGAATATTTTTATGAAATTCTAATAAGACTATAATATAGTTTTATAAATATTATAAATATTTTCTCTAAAGTAAAAACTACTCCCTATTAATGCTTCTTTTAACAGTAATATTTTTTATTTTCCTATATAATAGATAACTATATAATATAAATTAGAAGTTAATTAAATTTTTATTAAAAGACCTGAGAATTTCTAGTAATATTTATAAACTAGCTTATTGCTTAAAATCCTGATATAAGTTAGTAAGTTTTATATTATTTAAAGATTATAGTATAGTTAGGATATTAATATATATTTCTAGTATTTTACTAAATACTATAAAAATCTCGATTATAATACTTAAGTTTTTGAGAAAATTTACTATTTCTATTAGAAGTTTAAATAGATATTTATTAAGTTTTTTATTAAGTTTAAATTAGTTATAAGATAATTAAAGAAGTACTCTTAGGTAAGGGATATTAAGCTAAACTATTTCTAACTAGTTCTCTCCTATTAAATTCGGATAATTATTATTAGTTATAATATTAGCTAAATAGATTATTATATAGTTATCTAATACTACTATATAATTATAATAGATTTTAATATCTTTAATATAGAATTATAAAACTATAAATAACTATACCTTTTTTCCTAATTAGAACTAATTATTAATTAGAATAGAAATATATAAATAATAAATATAAAAATAACTTATATCACAAACCTAAACCTTAAAACTTATATAAGATATTACTATTAAAGCTCCACATAACTACTACCCCTATAATCTAGTAAAGAGTTTTTACCCTAAGTATAAACTCTTCAAATTTATTATAATACTATTAAAACACTACTAAAATACTTCTTATAACTAGTTTCTAATATTAATGAATTTCCTACCTAAATTTAACTTAGTAGTAAATAATAGATATTAAAAGAAATAAAAAATAACGAAACGATAATAGTAGATACTACTAATCTAGAGCCCTCTATAAAGCTTCTAATAGACTAATAATAGACTAACCTAGTAAATAATAAAACCTAATCCTTTTAAGATACCCTTATAAAACTCTAAGTAAATCATAATTTAGCTTTATAAATATTACAAATACCTAATCTAAAATAAAAACTACTCCTTATTAGTACCCTTTTTAATAGTAATACCCTCTATTTTCCTATATAATAAATAACTATATAGTATAAATTAGAAATTAATCAGGCTTTTATTAAGGGACTTAAAAACCTCTAGTAATACTTATAAACTAGTTTATTACTTAAAATCCAGATATAAATTAGTAACTTTTATATTATATAAAAACTATAATATAATTAAGATATTAATATATTCTTCTAATACTTNTATATTCTTCTAATACTTTACTAAATACTATAAAAACCCCTACTATAATACTTAAACCTTTAAGAAAATTTACTATTTCTATTAAAAACTTAAATAGATATTTACTAAATTCTTTATTAAGTTTAAATTAACTATAAAATAAATAAAGGGGTATAACTAAATAGGGGATATTAAACTAAACTACTTCTATCTAGCTCTCTCCTACTAAATTTAGATAGTTATTATTAACTATAATATTAGCTAAATAGACTACTATAATAAACAAATAACATAGTATATAATCTAGAA